>SNQJ01S0014159.1:121848-138428 GCA_010110895.2 Picea sitchensis
AAAAATTAAATTATATGTAATTTTTAGTCATTGATCATGTACATAAACATTGAATCAAAAATCAAAATTGGGATATTACAGTTCATTTTCAATGGAAAATATAGGATTGGAGGGTGTGATGGATAGGGTTTGGCCTTAGTTAACCATAAGTGTTTATCCTCAACTTTAATGATCTTCTCAACCACCTTTCGCTAGGCATCTCCCTCCTTCCAATCCTTTTTTCAAAATTCTCCATTAAGGAAGACATTCATGTGCTTATCTTCTCCTCCAATGGAAACAGTAGCACTCCCATTTCAATAGGTCCAATTCTCTATGAAGGTATCCTTTAAGCGTGGTGTTTCTATATCCACATGTATTTGTGTGTTTCATTTAAGTGTGGTGAAAAATGGAACCCTAATTTGACTCTTTATGGTACAAGAGGCCCTAGCTCTATTGGGTTCCAGTGGCAAGAACACTGTAGACGAGGGAGCATTTTACAGAGAAAATTGTTGGAAGAATCATTTTCCAAAGAATACACAGTATTAGACATATGTGTGTGTCAAAGTTTTGAACCCATGTCAAGGTTCATCTTCAAGACTTGTTGTCATAAAGATGAACCCTAATATGGGTTCAAAACTTTGAAAAATCAAGATGTATACTTGTGTGTTTTCTCTAAAAATGATCCTTGTAACTATATGCACCTAAAAAATATCAAAACTAAAAAGAGATAATGGTCTTCTATGTATATTTAGTGGCCTCTAGCCAATATTAGCAAATATACACCAAGGGAACTTATGTAACTAGAAACCACAAATCAAAGAAGAATCCTCTATCCACTACTATTTTAAAGACTTGTTCATTGTGGAGTTTTAATTAAAGGACCAAGACTATATCCTCAACTTAAGTCTTTCATTCTGAATGCACTTTAGTCTATGCATGAAGTCTTAGATTCAATAATTTGACCCAACTTCAAATTCTCTCTCCATGGTTCATGTTTGAGTCAGGCTCCCTAATCTTCCTTGCTATTTTGGGGGATATGATTTTTTTAGTGATATTGTCAATGCTCTTAGAAAATTCCATTTCAAAGTTTATGAGAGGAACACAAACAAATTAGCACATATGGATGTATTTATGTATACATGGACTTTAGCAACAAATTTCATGTAGAAATCGAGTTGTTTACCAAAGACTACACATGGATCCAAATTTTGGACTATGAACAAGTTTCCTTCTAATGGAAGGTGTGCTATGAAAATGGGAACGTTGTTTCTTATTTCACCATGATTCCTAAGAGTAGAAAACATTGAAACTCTCAAGAAAAATATACATGGTGGGATGGTGCAACGGAAGAAAAAAAATTGATCACAAATGATTCCCCTTTGATTATACATGATCCACAACCCAATTAAATAATGCCACCCTCAATTGCACCATATACCGAGGAATTTAGTTCTTTATAAGAACCCCCTCTTCATTTCCATTCGCTAATGATGCCACTAAACCTCTTGATATAGAAAACAGTCCTCAACCCAATTTTGAGATCGCATGCGTTGGATTGATCAAGTAGAGGAGAAAGAAGCAGAGTAGAAGATATTAAAACCCTCACTTAAGAACTCAAATTAGGATGAAATTGAACCACATGATCTAGTGTCTTATCCAAGACCTAAAGGAGGAATAGATGGAAGTAATTAAGAATAAATAGAGCACTCCAACTCTCTAGCCAGTGATGACCAAAAATCAATGTTGAAATACATGTGTTATTTCTATCAATGCTGATAGCTATTTTATACATGTGATGTTTATTCATTTTTTTGTATTCATATTTTGTCCACATTTATGTTGATACTGAGAAGGAGGGTGAATCAATATCAAGTACATTTTATCAATTTTTACAACTTTACTTTTTAATCAAATAATGTCTCCAATATACAATAGGAGCATAAGAAGAAATACACAGTGCACAATAGATTTATGTGGAAATCCATAGAATATTTTTATTATATAATAAAATATTACATTCAAAGGAAGCTACAACTTCCTATATTTTCCACCACCAACTGGAAGGAGGCCCCAAACCCCTAATTTATAGGCTCAATCCTGAAGGAAGCTACAAACTCTATATTCTCCATCTCTAACTGGAATGAGGCTCCAAAACCCATTCATTTCCCCTTATTACATCCCTGGAATATAAATGGAGACTCAAGCTGTCATTGAAACCTTCACTAATAATCAACCTGTCATTGTCACTGTCACTGATAATCAATATGTTACTATCACTGATACAGATACATAAATGTCATCATAATAGATCCATTCACATAGATTACATTCCAATATCACGAAGAGAATCTCTTTGAACATATGCCCAACATCACCAAGATATGCCTCAAACCATGTACCAAGCATGTGCCAAAATATGTATCAAGCATGTGCCATAACATCCATGATAAATCGTAAACCATGTACCAAATATATACCTCAAATCATATGCCCAATATCACCAATCATATGTATTTATCCATATGACAAAGTCTCTCCAAGATATGCCTCAAGTATATACCATAACATTAATATATAAGTTTCGAAATCACATACATAGACATACCTTTAATCATATAATCAACCTGGTGCATAAGATCACAACTAACATGCCTTCCTCAACTTCTACATAAATATGATAGCATATTCATTGACCTTTCCTTTAGCTTCGATGGACAAAATTGGTCAACTAGAGGTGCCTATCTTGACGAGTGTTGTGCAATTCCCCCTTAATTTCGACCATTAAAAAAAAGAGCACAAACAATGCCTAAGTGTTGTATCTGAAATTCAAAATTATTTTTTCCCAATGGCTTGGTGAAGATATCTTCCAATTGTTCTTTTGAACCACAAAACTGTAGCATAATGCTACCATTGTTGACAAGCTCATGAATGAAATGATAGTGAGTGTCAATGTATTTACTCTTGTGGTGAAGCACATAATTCATAGATAATGCAATTGTTGAACTATTGCCACAAAATATAGGAGTTGGGTCCTTCTCTTCATGTCCAATATCACTAAATATCCTTCTCAACCAAACTGTATGACAAGATGCTAATGTTGTTGCCACATACTTTGCTTCTGTTGAAGAAATTGTGACAATGGGTTCTTTCTTAGAATCCCATGAAATTAAATTTGTACCCAATAGAAATGTGTACCCTGAAGTAATTTTCCTATCATCAATGCTACCTGCAAAATCACTATCTGTATATCCAACAAGTGAATCATATTCTGACTTGGAATATCAAATTCCATAATCTATTGTACCTGTAATATACCTCAAAATTCGTTTTCCAACTTTCCAATGAGAGATTTTGGGATTTTCCATAAATTTTGAAATTAGGCTCACTCCATACATGATATCTGGCTGGGTGTATGTAAGGTACATGAGGCTTTCTACAATCCTCTTATATACAATATAATCAATTGTTGTTTATTCATCTTGTTTTCTTATCTTCGTGTATATTGCAATTGGTGTATTTGTTGGCTTACATTTGTTCATTTGAAACTTTTCAAAATATTTGTTGTATATTTTTGCTAAGAAATAAAAGTTCCCTTTTCATATTGTTGAACTTCAATTCCCATAAAATATTTCATAATACCAAGATCATTCATTGAAAATTCACTTTGCATGGTTTCTTTGAAGTCATTCAACAACAAATTTCTGATATAAATCATTTCATCAACATAGATACAAACTATCAAAATATTACCTTTCTGGTCTCTTTTGGTGTAAAGAGTGGGCTCATTGTTGCTCCTATTGAACTCATTGTTGAGAAAATAAGAATGAATGCAGATGTACCAAGCTCTTGGAGCTTGCTTCAAACCATACAATGCTTTCTTCAATATGTACACTTTGTACTCTTTACCTTTGCTTTGGAAACCTAGTATTCGATCCACATAAACTTCTTCCTCTAAAATTCCATTTATAAATGTTGATTTAACATCCATTTGATAGATTGACCATTTTTTTTGAGCTGCAACTTCCAAAACTTCTCTTACAGTATCGAAACGTGCTACTAGAGAAAATGAATTTCCATATTCAATATGGGGTTGTTGAGCGAACCCTTTTGATACAAGTCTTTCCTTGTGGTTCTTTACTTTTCCTTTATCATTGAATTTTGTCTTATAAACCCATTCAACTCCAATGATGATTTTACCTGTAAGAAGTTCTGAAAGATCCCATGTGTTGTTTCTTTTAATTGCTTCAATTTATTCATTCATTTCATCAACCCATTTTTCTTCTTTGACTGCTTCTTCAAAATATATTGGTTGACAGGATAAAAAAGAAAAATGTTCTTGCTAATCCATGTCATCATTTTGCTCATAAATTTATCTCAAGCTTCTTGTTTTTTGGTTCCTTAAATTTCATATAGTGGGATCTAAATCATTACTAGATGAAGAATAAGAACTATGTTATGTTTGTTCTCCTTCACCTTGTACTTGCAATCGTGTAAGTCTTGGTGGAGAAGCTTGTTTTCATATAGCTTACACCTTCTTATCTTCCTATATAGAAGGAATCCGATCTACAATCATTTCAATTATTTGGTTATCCCAAGATTTATCTTCTTGGAATTTACCATATATTCTTACTATCAACTTCTTAGTAACATTATTGTATATCCTATATGCTTTAGACTTTTCACTATATCCAAAAAATACACAATTTTACTTTCTATCATTAATATTTCTCCTCTACTCTTTCGGAACATGAGAATAAGCCACACAACCAAAACAATTAAAATGATAAACCCTATATTTCATACCACTCTAGGCTTCTTGAGGAACTTGATTTTTCACACTACTAGTTGGTGACAAATTCAAAATATAAACTGAGCGTTCCACTACTTCACCCCAATATTCATTTGACAAATTTTTGGCCTTCAAAATACTTCTGGCCATATTCATTATTGTCTAATTCTTCCTTTCAGCTACTCCATTATGTTGTGGAGTGTATCTTTTGGTAAACTGTCTCTTGATCACATGTTTTCTGCAATATGCTACAAATTATTTGGAGTCATACTCACCTCCTTGATCTGATATGATTACTATGATGTACTTCCCACTCTATTTCTCTGCCATAGATTTAAATTCTCTGAATTTTTCAAATGTATTTGATATATGCTTGAGAAAATACACCCATGTTTTTCTTCTAAAATCATCAATGAATGTTAGAAAATAAAAACTACCTCCTATTGATTGATTTTTCAGTGGACCACAAAGTTATGTATGCACCAGTGTTCCTTTTCTTTGTTGGAAGCATCAGGAAAACTATCCCTTTGGTGTTCGGTCAAAAGACAACTCTCACAAGAGTTTTTCTATTCATTTATAGTGGGAAAACCTTTGACCATAGAGTTCTTCTATAAAAGACTAAGACTACTAGATGGTAAATGAACATATATTGTTTGAAAAAACAGGTATTCCAATAGAGGACGAACATCTTCAGTAACCACTCATAAAACCAGATCAAAGATCAACACACCAATGTTTTGACATGGTAAAACCCTACGAGGAAACATCCATAGCCCCAGCCAACGCACCCACTTGGAGCAGTTTATTAATTAAAAAGAAAAAGATTACAGAGATATTTTACAAGAGAATTTCACACAATCAATCATTGAAAAATGACCCTCTATTCTCTTTAAATAGAGATCATGGACAAATCAAGTGTTAAGCCACATATCAATGACTGTTAAGATCGAGGAGAATATGAACCTCCAGATCAATCTATGTCGGGAACATATCATGACTGCCAGATTTCCTCACTACAAATGCATACTAATGCATACTAAAGAAACACACTAAAAAACACACTCTTACCTAATGAGACATTAGACCAATTAGATCTTAACTAACTCATAAGTGTCTAAATATCCTAACATCCCCCCTTAAGAACAACTTGGGATAGGATTGAAGGATTTACAATAGTGACACAATAAGAGAAGGAAGGAGGCATTAGAGATTATCCCCCCTTGATGACAACTTCCTAAACTCCTAACATAGATCGAAGTTTGGAAAACTTCGCTTATGTAAGAGACTTTGTGAAAATGTTTGCAATTCGATCTTCTGTAGGGAAAAATAGCACTGCAATAACTTGATCATGAATGAGTTTTTTGTTGAAGTGTATGTGTAGCTCGATGTGTTTGTTGCGCTGATGTTGAACTAGGTATTTGGCGAGCTTGATGGCACTCTAATTTTCACACCAAAGGTTGGTCAAATGTTGTTGCTGGAATGCAAACTCTGAAAGAATCTTTCGAATCCATAAGGCTTCCTGACTTGCATTTACCACTACTCGATACTCTGCTTTTGTTGAATAAAGTGAAATAACCTATTTTTTCTTACAGGCCCAAGTGACCGGTCCTGAATTAAATCTCCATGCAAGAAGGAATATTTAACATCCATCTTATGGACCTCCCATTTACGTGAGGCATCAAGGAAAAGAACAATATGGATGGAATTCATTTTGGCTACAAGGGAGAAGGTTTCATTGTATTCAATTCCTTCAACTTGGGAAAATCCTTTGGAAACTAATTGAGCCTTGTTTCATTCAACACTTCCATATGACACATACTTAGTTTTGTAGAAACATTTAAATTTGACAAATTTTCTTCCTTTTGGAAGAGGTACAAGATCCCAAGTATCGCTTGCCATTAAAGAGTGATACTCTTCATTCATTGTTTTATCCCAATATGGATGACCTGAATCTTCTACAAATGTCTCTAGATCATGAGTCTCTAAAACTTGAGCCAAAAGAGAATAGGATCACTGGAACTATGAACATGTTTTATGTTGATATGAAGGATCACCGACAAGATCACCAGGTGATTCTCGTGTTGAACGGACCCATCTAGGAAATGATGGAGCTATAGATGGTACCGGTTCAGGTTTAAAGACTCATATGGAGGAAAGTGAGCAGGTAGAGGTGGGTTTTCATCCTCATTGCCATCATCGAAAGAAGAAACCATAACAAAAGAAGGCACAAACACCGAAGATGGCTTGCAGGCCGAAGAATGCACAAACGACGAATTAGGCTCGTAGGCCAAAGAAGGAACAAACGTCGAATTAGGCTTGTAAACCAAGAGATTTTCATCAAATTTAACATCTCTTCTAATAATAATTTAATTACAATGTGGTTGAAGAATTATATAACCTTTGACATCTTTAGAATAACCAACAAATATACACTTCTCACTTTTAGGTTGCAATGCTTTCCTTTTCTCATTAGGAATGTGATCCCATGTTATACTGCCAAATACATGGAAGTGACTTACATCTGGTTTAATTTTAGTCCAAGCTTCTTCCAGTGTTATATTTTTAAGAGCCTTTGTGAGAGTGTGATTTACTATGTAATTTGTATAGTTGATGGATTCTGCCCAATGCTTTAGACTTAATCCCTTAGATTTGATCATACAATTAGCCATTTATTTTAGTGTGTGGTTCTTTCTTTCAACAACAACATTTTGTTCTGGTGCATATGGAATTGTGTATTGCATTTGGATGCCCTGTGTAGTGTAGTAACCTGTAAAATTATTTTTCACATATTCTCCTCCATTATATGTTCTTAACCTTTGAATTTGATGTCCATATTGATTTTCTACAAGGGTCTCGTAGACCAAAAAATTGTCAAAATATTCCCTCTTAAGTTTTAAGAAGTAAACCCAGGTACATCTAGAAAAATCATCAATGAAAGTTAAGAAATACTTGCACCTAGAAAACGAAGGAGAAGAAACCGGACCACACAAAACATTGTGAACAACTTGCAAAGGGCCCGAGGAGTTCCAAGAGGCATGTTTGTCAAAAATGTCCTAATAATGTTTTCCGAGAACACAACCGGAACAAACACCATATCTGCATGAAATAAGAGGAAGACCAGTCACCATCTTTTTATTACATAGTAGTTGTAATGAGCGATAGTTTAGATGACCAAACTGCTCGTGCCAAATTTTTCTCAATTCATCACTATGAGCAACAAAAACTGATGAAAAGGATGATCACCCAAAGTGGTCAAACTTTTACAAACTGGTAATATAATTAACAATTCCAGTTGCAAGACCATGCTTAGGATCTTTTAGATCCTTGATTAGAACTTGGTGAGGTGAAAACTCTACGGTTTTACCTTCACCTAAATGAATGATTTGATATATTGATAGAAGGTTGCAAGAAATACTTGGAACACATAATACATCATTGAAATGACCATTATGTACATGAACTATTCTAGATCCCACAACACTAAGAGATCTATCATCACCAATAAATATTTTCTTGGTGTTACATTCATTTAGTGCATAAAATATGTCTTTATCCTTAGACATATGATAAGAGGATCCAGAATCAATTAGCCCTTCATCAAAATAAGAAGTAGAAGTTGTATTGAAGGAGAAACCAGATGCAGAAAGTGAATGTCCATGAGAAGAAGAAGAAGAAGTAGAATCAAGACTGATGTTTTGCTTCTTCATCGCTACTTATAAAGTTGTCATCTTCTTGAAACATTTGGACTCATCATGGCCATATTTATCACAAAAGATGCAATGTCTGTTAGTCTTCTTATTTTTACATTTATCTCCTTTGTCACCATTAGGAGAAGAAGTTGTCTAAGTGGGTTTGGGACCCTTATGTGTAACGACCACATTGTTACGACTACAAGTGAAGAAGAAAGTGTAATTTTTTTTTCTTTTAACAGGATGACAACTACGATTACAACTAATCAACACATCTGACGGTGAGCACCACACCCAAATAATAGGCAATAGACAACTACGACTCCACACACTAGCACAAGAGAAACTAGGCGAAACATGCATAAAACACCAAAGAGAAATGACTACCCACCCGACATGACATGACCACACCTACAAGCTAAGGAACAACATCCCCATCCTGACACAATGACCTCAATGACCTGTTAACTAGAAATTCGATGGTGCGCAACTAAATGCATGAAGGCATTTAACCCATGTGTCAATAACAAACTTACACCAATCAACAACACTCACACGGAAGGCACAGACTCCGACCAAGTTATCATTCGCCTCTATCCAATAGGGCGCGCAATGATCCCTTGATCAGGAATCATGTCGTCACCCAGGTATAGCTGCGTCAATAACCATGGTGCAACAACATAACTAGACCCCATAACGTGAGCTAAAATTTCAACGTGCTAGGAGATCAAATCAACTATATAAACATAAGTCGACTATCCTTAGTACCCAATCAACAAGTCAACACGACGACTATGACCGTCACACAACACAACAATTTCCTTGTGCAACAAAAAACAATCTGAACATTTTAACGATTGTTATTAAACAATCATTCATTGCAACTAAACCCAAATCCAAGATCAGATACGTCTCTATAGCTATCCTTTAAAACTAAAACTACAAGAACTTAATTGCGGTCCTTAAATATAAATTGGCTAACCTTTAATGACCTTTCCATCTATTAATTGTAAAATTGTTAATAGGCTATCTATATTCTATTTCCAAAAATCGTCGCTAATAAGACATGCTATCAACAAAATCACGATCATCATGCTTTTAAAAAAATTCATTGTCTTTTATCTGTGATATCGATTTAACAATCCATTCCATAGTTGTCATTTAAACATGATTTACACCATATAATTAAAACGAAATTACACTATATAAATAAAACGAAATTACTTAGGAAACATGATTTACACTATGTAAAAAGAATTTACACTAGGAAACATGATTTACACTAAATAAATAAAAGAATTTTACATTATGAAACAGGATTTACACCATGTAAATAAAAGTGAATTTATACTATATAACAGGATTTACACTGTGTGAAGAAAGAAATAGATTCAACAAGAGGATGCCATTGTCATAATAAGGAAAAATCATTATCATAATGATCAAACCAACAATCGTTACTTTCCAACACTTACACAGACACTTAACTCGACTAACTGCACAGACATAAAATGCCCCCCTTGCATAGTCACCATGCGGATGTCACACGGTCATGATGTAACTACTCAAAATCATTGTCAAATCAAAAAGGGTTCAACAGAGTCACCCTATACATAATTGGTTGCATAATGAGGTTTCAGTCACAGTCTCACCAAACATTCAACGTTGTGTAAAGAGGAATCAATCGCAGCCTAACCTAAGATTGGGCAACACTGATGACTAGATAGAAAGGAAAACACACTGATAGCAGAGAAACACGGTCAACTAGAGATGTTACTGTAATTATTGGAAGGTGTTGTTGTTTAACAAAAAAAATCGTGGCTATTGAAATGGAACTCGCTGTCAAGCAACAAGGAAATCCGCCAATAAAAATCAATGTTGTCCAAGCACTAAGAGAAAAACGCCTCGACCAGAATTGTAGTCTATATTAAACGTTGTCTGAAGCGTGGAATTACTGCAGTCAAATGTAATAACTGACAGAGTAAAATCGTTGATGTTTATCATAGCGATTAATGTATCGTTAGTAGAAACAAAAAAAGTTGTGATAAAAAGGGATTGAAGATGGTTTCATCTTCATTGAAAATGGCTTCTATAATAAGTTTTGCAATTATAATTTTAACAGAGCTTTATCAAGAAACAAATAGAAATGATATATTTGCAGGTAAAGCTAATTCACTAACCGATTTACATGAAAACGTGATCCCTCATAATAAAGAGAATTTGACTCCGCTTGTCAAATGGCCATGTCGAATAAATCATTTTGGAATTGTCTCGAGTGTGAATTTATATTTGTAAGTCCAAGAAGTGTTGTGTGCATCAATGCATTGATGTCTACAGAGTATGAAAATGTTCGTATCACCATGGAGGTGGAAGTCTTTATGGACATTGATCCAGTGCTTACTACTGGAAATTATCGTTTTCTTTTTTGAACAAGATATAGATATGGATGTGGTTATGGTAATCAAATATTACTACATATAGCATAGGGAGAAATTCTGCAATAAACTGTGTGTAGTAATCCTTGAACTCTCTCAGAGAATCGTGGCTAGATAAAGGGGAAAATCATTGTCAACGTAAAAAAACTAAACTCATGAAATTATTAGTAAACTCCAGGAATATGCAATAGACTCAGGGAATACAAGTCGTTGTACTTAGGGAATACTCAATAAATGAAAATCTCAATCAAGGTATAAATAAAACACAGTGAAATAAGCACAGGTAAAACGCAGTTAATACATAGTAAGCAAGACGTAGCCATTGCACCTCCATGGCATGCAACTATCACACAATCAACTCACACTAAAACACCATCAAATCACAACTATTACACAGTAAAAACAAGGGGCAACTAAAACACAGTTAAGACCAAACATTGTTGATATCTAAATTCATGGTCCTTCAATGTATAATTTTTTTATATATCAATATCTCTGTGTATATAAATTAGCAGTAACATAAATCTAAATCACAGAGCCACATACAAGATATCAATGTCATAAATATGTATGAAATCATAGAGGTAAAAATCGTGGTTGAATATATAAATTGAGATGCAGAAAAAAATTCCATCAAATAAAACATAACATAGATTTAAGTTGCCAGGAATGTATTACAATGCAGAATAAACGAAGGAGTTGTAGCACCAACCATGAATGAAATTTGCTGAGGGTAAGATGCCACGAAGAGTGGGTTGAATGCTGGGTAGGTAAGGGTGAAAACTTAGAGATTACTAAACACAGATTTCAGACACCAAAAACAATTAGGACGCAGAGGTGATGTAGCATGTAGAGACCAATGCAAGGCGGCGATCAAATGCGAAGATAAGAAGGGGTAAAAATTTGGGCACACACATTCTTCACTCATCATCCACACATAGAAAAGAAGGGCACTAGAATCTATAGGTCATTGTGCATCGAAGTGATGACCATCGATTCGGCTCCTGGCCAACTGCTCAGGCGTGGACTCACGAACTAGGGATGAGGACGAAAAACACAACTCTTCACAAAAATCAACAAAACCAAGGGACAGTCACAACATGGAGGGACCGAATGCCAAGGGAACAAGTCAAGAAGTGAGCTAACGCTATGGGGAAAATTTAAGTTCTCAGCTAAAATGCTAAGTCAAACATATTCTTTACCCAATTAAAAATACACAAATGAAAGCATATGGTATAATATTAATCTACCATGCATAATAAAATTAAGTGTACTGTATCCCAAGTTGTCCTCTCTGAGTCATTGTCCCAGGCACTCCGTTCAGCTCCCACTTGTCGACCGATCAGACTTCACCGGTATGTCCCAACCAACACTAGGGGTACTCTTCTTCCCCCTTAGCCCCCTTAGCTACAAAGGGGCCACACACATTGAACCAAATATCTACTAGCTCCCAACTCACCTCACAAGGTTGAGCTACCACTCCTCGTCGAGATGGGTATCCCAACTCCCACAAGCTAAGTCAGTCAAGTCTAAAATTATGCAGTGTAATGTTACGCATGAAAAAAGAGATTCATCCTTCTCCTCCTCCCTCATTTATATAGAATTTCTAAGTTACTTCTTTCCCAAATTCCCATTTAATTTATTGTTCAATAATTTAATTCAGAAAAATCCTCCCTATACATGTGTCACCCATCCCCTTCATTGCACCAAAAACTAATTTCATTAATTATTTAATTACTCCTATTTCCCTCACCCACCTAAAAGCATTCCTATAATCGCTCCTAGGTGTCCCCATATTCCCTTATACAATTTAATGACTTTCCCCCTTACTAATTTACTAGTTGAGTTCAATTTAGAAAGTTCTTAATGGCAAGATTCCTTGCTAAGTTTGTCATTCTACTTTTTCCATATGTTTCCATTTTTCTTTATGTTTCCCCCTTTTCCCCTTACTTTCCTAATTCTTTTAAATTTCCCTCTTTCCCTTTTCATCTGAAGCTCAAATTAGTAAGTGTAGATAATTATCTTTTTCCCCTTTTTCTTTTAATTAATAAATTTTAATTAGCATGTGTAACAAAACAATCATTTCCATTTTAAAATTTTAAATCCCTCATTAAATTGATTTTAATAATTTAATCAAGTTTCTTACCCCCTTTTGGTCACATGTTTAATGATGATTATTGTTATTTTTAATCTTTTTTTTTACCACAAGTATCACTTTAGACCTAGATTTTAATTTTTGAGGTTGGGCGACATTTTATTAGGGAAATTGTTTTTAAATCTTTCTTATCACGTCATTTGTTCTAAGGCCATATAGGTTTATTCTTTTATTGTTAACAATGTGATGTGCCCTTCAAGACACACTAGGTTCTCCAAGGATGCCACACACCTAATTTTGTTTCCCTTATGCGACGTGCCCTTCAGGACGCACTACGAGCTCCAAGGGTGCCACTCGACTCTTTCTATTTTTCTTGCGCGACATGCCCTTCAGGACGCACTACGTTCTCCAAGGGTGCCACTCATCTCTCAAATAACTTGGTAGACATCAAAAGCTCCTGGAGTCAATACTCCGCTAGGTGATCTTGTGGGAGAATAAGGGCCTCTAAGTAATAAGGCCCCTGCCTTATTGCGCACCCCTTAGAATCATCATGAGTGACTTTCGTTGTCAGCCCTCATAGCATTGTGGGTCTTCTCGAACTAGGTAATCGTTAACCTACAGTTTGAGCCACGATGGGAGTGCCAATAGGTTGTGGCACGACTGCAGTCCACACCTCTCCCTCAACGTCTCTATTTATTGTGCATGACCCCTCTACTCCACATGTGATTCTAGTCAGCAAGCTATCGTCAGCCTGCATCATCAACAAATCATGTCATAAATAATATCCATAATCATATCATCTAATTAGATGCACAAATGTCATATATACAACAATCAAACCCCCAATAATCCACTCCCTGACTCGATCCAGAATCCAAGGGGTTTCATCGATGCCTCTACATCCTCGAGGTCCAAAATCATGCACACTCAGGAAAACTGAGTCAATACCACATGTCTATGTCAATACATCAAAATAACACATCATCAATCCATAATGCTTCATAATCATAATCAAATGCCCAATAGTATGATAATCTGGATCACTTCCAAGAAAGTGTCCTCAAAGAATAAGTTCATTCATTGCACATAAGAACGGGATGTTACATTATGTTTCTTGTTGTTGTGGCTAGGATGATGCTTCTTGATATTCTTGGGTTTATCTTTCTGATGGGGGACTAAGGATTTGTTGGAGGTACCCATAATGTTGATCACTCCAATTTGTACAAGCTTATCTTGCTCTATAATTAAAGCATCACAAATGTTCTCAAGACTGAGTTTTTGATAAGTTTTCCCTAGATCCTCTTGCGTGGCATAAAAGGTAGATACAAACACATAATGTGCACTACCTAGATTAGAAAGAATAATATAGATGCAATGATATTATTCTATCTTTATCTTACATTCTTCACATAAAGTTATGATTATTTTGAACTTAGATAGATAGTCTTCAATGCAATAAAAACCACTTGGACTTAAAGTCAATACTTGATTTTCTAATTGTTGTGCTCGAATAATATTTTGTTTACCAAACACAGATTCAATCTTTTCCCAAGCTTCTTTGGGTTTAGCAATTGATTGAACGTGGAACCTTAAATTAGGATAGATGGACATTTTGATTAATCCACGTGCTTCGTCATTCCTATTATCCATTTTGACTTTCTTATTAGCATCAGTGGGTGTTGTTTCCTTTCCCAAGGTAATTTGGTACAAGCCTTTACTTCTTAATAAATCCTCCATATGGGATTTCCATTGGAAGTAGTTAGTGTTGGTAAGAAAAATATTACTTGAATAATCCATATTAAATATGTAGACAATATGGATTTAAAAACTTAAATTGATGATCTGGATGAAAATATCTCGAAAAATTAAGCAGTTTAAAAAAAATGCCACTGAAAATAGACTTTGGATGTGAAAGTTATGCCATTTAAAAAAAATGCATAAACGCTAACCAAAGGACCATGTGATGGTGTAAGTTGCTTTATGAAGTGACCTAATTTTATAAAAATAAGTGGGGATCACTTTTACAATGAAGTTACTTTATAAAAGAAAAGCTGCATGCAAAATAAATAACTCTAAAATAAAATATTAAAACTACTTGTAGTGATTCACTTTTATAGTTGAAGTGAAATACACTTTACAGTGGGGCATGAATTTTTTCAAAAAATGTAACAAAAAGAGAGACTTGAACTCAATACCTCTTACTTAAAAATGAAACTTTTAACCAAATGGTCTACCAAAACATATTGTATTGTTTAGCAAGAGGATTGTTGTTGTTGTTGTTGCTGTTGTTGGAGAGCGTGCTAAAATAAATCTCTTTTTACACAAGAAAAAAATTTCGTTGTTCGATGACAATAAGAGTTATATCTCAGTTAGCTTACCCCAAAAATGCACATTTTCCTATCTATTTCTAATTTTCTGATATCGCAAAGAGCATATGCAGATCTAAAAGAGTAGAAACCAAGAAACAAATAATATAAAACTGAAATAAAACCAAAATAATACTCTGCAAAAATTTTAAATGATGTATTCAAGATTTATACCTCCGAATCTGACTGAAATGGCTGTATCTTGGGAAAACGGAAACCTTTTCTAGTGAAATGAAAAGTGTTCTTGACTAAAATGAGTTCATCAAATGCAATGAAACAATTCTCTCATCCCATAAATGTATGGAAATGACAAAAAATGGAGATGAGGGAAATCGGCTTCACGATCTCGATCTACAACAGGAGTGGATCTTTAAACGGGCTCTGATACCATGTTTGACAACAAAGGTATTCCACAAAGAATGAACCCAACCAACACGACCACTTGGAGCAGTTTATTAATGCAAAAGAAAAAGATCACATAGAGATTTTACAAGAGATTTTCTCACAATCGATCATCGACAAATGACCATCCATGCTATTTAAATAGAGATCATGGACCAATCGGGTGTTAAGAAATGGATCGATGGTCATTAATATTAAGGATAATATGAACCGTCAGATCACTCTATGTCAGGACCATATCCTGATCATCGGATTTCCTAACTACAAATGCATACTAAAGAAACACACTTTTACCTAATGACACATTAGACCAAGTATATCTTAACTAACTCCTAAGTTTCAAAATATACTAACATATGTAAGATGCCACAACCAATTCTGATCTGAGCTTGATACATTTTGGGCATATGACTGTGACAAATTAAGATTTCTCAATATCAAAGGAAACGTTTTTTTTTGGTCATTTGTATTATAGCTATGATTTTCTTACTAGGCAGTTTGCCCAAGATTGTCCACTTGGAACCTTTAAAAATGACCGTATAACCATGTTTATTCATCTAGTCTACACTTATCATATTATGCCTAAGACCGGGTACATAATAAACATTATGGATATCCTTGTTTTCATCTTGCTTGGTCAATACTGAAACTACACCCTTTATTAGAAAAATCTTTGGATAATTGTTGGGTATGTGTTATATTCTTTGCATGTGTGTGTGTGTGGGTGCGTCAGATACGACAACTGCGTCTGACGATCCCTACACCTAGATTTTTAGCGGATTTTGCTATTTTTAGCTGATTTGTAAATTAATCCCGGATTAAGGG
>SNQJ01S0014159.1:138478-163205 GCA_010110895.2 Picea sitchensis
AATAATATTTTGTTTACCAAACACAGATTCAATCTTTTCCCAAGCTTCTTTGGGTTTAGCAATTGATTGAAGGTGGAACCTTAAATTAGGATAGATGGGCATTCTGATTAATCCACGTGCTTCGTCATTCTTATTATCCATTTTGACTTTCTTATCAGCATCAGTGGGTGTTGTTTCATTTCCCAAGGTAATTTGGTAGAAGCCTGTACTTCTTAATAAATCCTCCATATGGGATTTCCATTGGAAGTAGTTAGTGCTGGTAAGAAAAAGATTACTTGAATAATCCATATTAAATATGTAGACAATATGGATTTAAAAACTGAAATTGATGATATGGATGAAAATATCTCGAAAAATTAAGCAGTTTAAAAAAAAAACCCACTGAAAATAGACTTTGGATGTGAAAGTTATGCCATTTAAAAAAATGCATAAACGGTAACTAAAGGACCACGTGATGGTGTAAGTTTCTTTATGAAGTGACCTACTTTTATAAAAATAAGTGGGGATCACTTTTACAATGAAGTTACTTTATAAAAGAAAATATGCATGCAAAATAAATAACTCTAAAATAAAATATTAAAGCTACTTATAGTGATTCACTTTTATAGTTGAAGTGAAATATACTTTACAGTGGAGCATGAATTTTTTCAAAAAAAGTAACAAAAAGAGAGACTTGAACTCAATACCTCTTACTTAAAAATGAAACTTTTAACCAAATGGTCTAGCAAAGCATATTGTAATGTTTAGCAAGAGGATTGTTGTTGTTGTTGTTGTTGGAGAGCATGCTAAAAAAAATCTCTTTTCACACAATAAAACAATTTCATTGTTCGATGACAATAAGAGTTATATCTCGGTTAGGTTACCCAGAAAATGCACATTTTCCTATCTCTTTATAATTTTCCAAGATCGCACAGGGTGTGGGGCAAAGAGAATACACAGATCTGAAAGAGTAGAAATCCAAAAACAAATAATATAAAACTGAAATAAAACCAAAATAATACTCTGCAAAAATTTAAAATGACGTATTCAAGATTTATACCTCTGGATCTGACTGAAATGGATTTATCTTGGGCAAACAGAAACTTTTTCTAGTGAAATGAAAAGTGTTCTTGAATGAAACGAGTTCATCGAACGCAATGAAACAATTCTCTCATCCCATAAATGTATGGAAATGACAAAAAATGGAGATGAGGGAAATCGGCTTCACGATCTCGATCTACAACAGGAGTGGGTCTTCAAACGGGCTCTGATACCATGTTTGACAACAAAGGTATTCCAACAGAGGATGAACCCAACCAACATGACCACTTGGAGTATTTTATTAATGCAAAAGAAAAAAATCACATAGAGAGTTTACAAGATATTTTCTCACAATCGATCATCAGCAAATGACCATCCATGCTATTTAAATAGAGATCATGGACCAATCAGGTGTTAAGACATGGATCAATGGTTGTTAATATCGAGGAGAATATGAACCGTCAGATCACTCTATGTCAGGACCATATCTTGATCATCGGATTTACTAACTACAAATACATACTAATGCATACTAAAGAAACACACTAAGAAACACACTTTTACCTAATGACACATTAGAACAAGTATATCTTAACTAACTCCTAAGTTTCTAAATATACTAACATATCTAAGATGCCACAACCAAGTCTCATATGATCTTGATACATTTTGGGCATATGACTGTGACAAATTAAGATTTCTCAATATCAAAGGAAACTATTTTTTTTTGTCATTTGTATTGTAGCTATTATTTTCTTACTAGGCGGTTTGTCCAAGATTGTACACTTGGAACCTTTAAAAATGACCGTATAACCATGTTTATTCATTTGGTCTACACTTATCATATTATTCCTAAGACTGGGTACATAATAAACATTATGGATATCCTTGTTTTCATCTTGCTTGGTCAATATTGAATCTACACCCTTTCCTAAAAAAATCTTTGGATAATCATCTCCCAATTTAATTTGAGATATGACAGAGCTATCTAAATGAGAAAAAAAAATATTTGTTACCTGTCATATGATTGTTGTAGCCACTATCAAAAACCATAGATCATGGCTATTGCTTTCTTCTTATGTGACTTGGCATGAGAATAACATTGATTCAGATATTCCTTCTTCAGTTTGGTCAAATTTTCTCTGCCCCTATTCAGATATCCTTGCTTCTTTTACATTCACTTCTGTAGTGACCAAATTTCTTGTAATAATAACATTGAATCCTTGATTTGTTAGTCCGTTTTGACTAATTGAAATTTTTGCCTCTCCCCCATTGGTTCTAAGAGTATATTTATGGTTTTTTTTATTGTTCACTCTATTTTGAATGTTTTGAAGTTGACCTCTCTCCTGCTTGAGAGCTTCCTCTACCTTGTCTTCCTCTACTTCTATTCCCTCGATCTCTACCTCTAGTTTTTGAGGAATGATACTTAAATGTGTTCTCCAAAGATTTAGTATTTCAATTGAACCTATTCTCATGAGTTAACATAGATCCCATCAATTACTCAACTGTCAATGTTGACAGGTCTTTTTGTAACATCCCACTCTTGCACACACTAATCAGACTTATTCTTTGAGGACATTTGCGTGCAAGTGATATGGTTCATTATACAATTAGTTGTTTTGATTATGATTATGGGATGTTGTGGATGTGATGATATGTTATTTTTCTATATTTATATCGACATGTGTTATTGACTGGTTTCTCCTGAGTGTGCAAGACTCTGGAGTTTGGACGTTAGAATATTTCGATGGCGTCGATGGATCTCCTTGGAATCCAGATCGAGTTAGGGAGTGGAATATTATGGTTTGAATGTTTTGTTATTACAGATGTGACATATGACTAGATATTATGATGTTGATGATTATAGCTGGCATGATTTGTTGACAGATGCAGGCTGATGATAGATTACGAACCAGAATCACATTTGGAGTAAAGGGGTCACACATGAAAACTAGAGACATTGAGGAAGAGGTGTGGCAACAACCCTGCCACAACCTACTAACACTCTCATCATGGCTCGAACTGTAGGATAACAATTACCTAGTTTGAGAGATCCTCAATGCCATGATGGAAGACTGTGACAGTCGTTCACGATGATTCTCAGGAGCACACAATAAGGCAGGGTCCTTATTCCTTAGAGACCCTTAGTCTCCCACAAGGTCACCTGGCGGAGTATTGACTCCAGGGGTTTGACGTCTACCAAATTCAGTTAAAAGGAGAGTGGCACCCTTGGAGCACGTAGTATGTCTTGAAGGGCACGTCGCACAAATAAAATGGGAAAAGGAGAGTGGCACCCTTGCAGAACGTAGTGCGTATTGAAGGGCACGTCGTGATTTTAAATCTGGCAAGATTAATAAACCTAGTGCCTAGAAATCTATGCCTCCTTAGGACCTGGTCAACCTTAAAATGAATGATGGTATGAGTGAAGTTTAATAAGAAATTTTCCCTTAAGAACTGTCGCCAAGCCTAGTGAATTTAAAACCTAGGTCTAAGTAGAATATATGAACAAAAAAAAGAGGCTAAATGGACACGCAACAAGAAGGGGGTAAAGAAAATTCAAGCATTAATAATTAAAGGAAATTTTTTAATAAAAGATAAATTATTAAAAGGGGTAAATGGTTGTTTTTGTCTAAACTTGCTAATTATGAACTTAGTTAAAACAAAAGGGGAAACTTAAAGAAAAAACAGAATGGCTAACTTAGTGGGGAATTTAGCCTTTGGAACTTTCTATTTATGAACTCAACTAGGATTTAAGTAAGGCGTAAGTAATTTAAAAAAGGCAAGGGAATAAAGGGACACTGAGGAGTGTTTTTAGGAAATCTTTTAGGTGGGTGAGGGAAATAGGAAAACTTAATTATTTAATAAATTGATTTTCTGGTGCAACTAAGGGATCGGGTGACATGTGTACGAAGTAGGTTTGTACTAATCAAATTTTAAAAAAATAATCTAATGAGGGTTTGGGAAACTAATCACTAAGGAAATTGTATAAAAAGGATGGCGGAGGAGGAGAATGGATCACATCTGGTTTGCGTAAGGTTACGCTGCCAAAATTTTATCTTGACTGAATTTCTCTTGTAGGAGTTGGGATACCCAGCTTAGGTAACGAGTGGTAGCTTGACCTTGTGAGGTGATATGGGAGCTATCATTCTATGCTATTGTGTGCATAGCACTTTTGTGGCCCAGGGTGATCAGGGGGGAGAAGAGTACCCCTAGCGTTGGCTGGGAGGTACTGGTGAGGTCTCAGCAGTTGGGAAGCGAGAGCTCGATGGACCGAGCCTGCAAGACAAAGACTTTGGATCATCCTCTTACAATTATGATACACCTTAATTTTTAGTTGTATGTTAGTTAGAATTGGTATTATATCTATGTTTTTTGAATTTGATAATTATATGTTATGGTGGGAGAGATCACATGTTGTGGATAGTTGGGATTGATCTTGATGGTTGTGTTCTCCCTTCTACCTCTGCACCATGGAATATATTGACTTTGCACCTTGGATTTTGAGTGTTTAGTTGCATTTGGGTTTTATTGCTAGCCATGCCTGAGTGGTGGTCTGGCATTTTTTTGGGTTGCGCCATAAATTTTGAAGCCCGACATTTTCCCTTTTTTTTTTCTTTTTTTTTTACACCCAGACTTTATTGCACCAAGAACCTAGCATAGCCCCTCCCTTTTACCTCAAGAACCTCTATGTGTTTTTTCTATCCTCCCTTCACCTTTCCTGTACTTCGCCCAAAAAGTGAATGCCCCTTAACTTCGTAGTTTCATTGACCATAGACTCAGAATTTTGAGTGCATCTCTGCATTGGCAGATCTAGATGAAGTGCGGTGTTGTTCTTTTACTCTGGAATAGAAAAGGGGTTTATAAAAATAAAAT
The DNA here is from genome assembly GCA_010110895.2 of Picea sitchensis. Lineage (NCBI taxonomy): Eukaryota > Viridiplantae > Streptophyta > Pinopsida > Pinales > Pinaceae > Picea > Picea sitchensis. The sequence continues at coordinate 143,372 of SNQJ01S0014159.1, forward strand.
TAAGGCCTTCTTTTTTATAATTCTTGTTGTATTGCGATTCCTTGTTGGTTGTGGATTGTTTAATTTTTTTGAGTTACTGTCTAGTTTTTATCGTGGCCAGAATGATCCCCATATCCAAACCTTGTCGGTGTTTTTATAATCCTTGAATTGCGATTTAATGTTGGGCAGGTATCGTTTCATACCTGGAAGCGATTAACTATGGCATCTATTTACTTGATTATGGCATATCATGTGGATTATATTCGTAATATTTTTATGGAGTGCCTTTCAATCTTTTTCTTGTGTTTCTATCTATTTAGTCCATTTTGAAATCATTAAAAGTTTGATCCATGATAGTTTGATTTAGGGCTGAAATTTTAGGGATAAAAAGATAGTTAAACTTTACTCAACCATTTTATATTTAAATATAATAAAACTAAATATAAATATCATTAAAATTAGCTGTTGTCTATCACTAGATTCGATCCCTAGATCTCTTTTCCACACCATGAGCATGGTGATCAAAGAATCCCCGGTGTTTGCGATTACCACTTTGGATTCTCATGATTATCCAGTGGGCATATGAGGTGGACCTGTTACAGTTCGTCTCTATGGGAACGTGCCGGGAATGGGATTTTTGGGGCGCCACTTGGGAGCCATGTACTCTTTTGCAAAGTGTGTTCAACAGGAGCATATTCTATGGTGAAGGTTCGTTTACTTTATCATTCTAAACAAAAAAAAACTAGAATAAAATGATCGAATCATGTTTATTAAATGGAGTTTACTAGCCATTAAAATGTTCAGTATGTAGGTTGAATCAACGACATATGCTACAACTGTCATGAGCCTTAATTTACAGGAACCCCGTGTTCTTTACTCCTCCGACACACAAGTGGAATCACATGCGAATGATCAAAGCTCATGTAAAATCTTGCATGGAATTAATATATTTCACGCATTCTTGTGGAAAACATTCAACCCATTTTAATGCTTTCATTTAATATAAGGATGTTGTGATCCTGCAGTATAGTTAATGCCCACAAGTGACCAGAAGCAAATGAAATTAACACACTGCCAGACAATCTTGTACAGTCAGTGAATGAAGATTCAATTTCTTTATTGAGCTTCATTCGTTTGTTTGAAAAAATTGATTCTTCAACAAAGAAGAGGGGTCAAGATGGAAGCGATCCTTAATGGCAGTGGCAATTTCCTTGTTTTATTCTCTGAACTTTTTGAGTAAATGGCATTGCGGTTTCTTTTATTTTTATCATGAATTTCCATTTCTGAGAGCTCTCAATTTTAAGTAATTATCTAGTCCAAAAATTCTGATTGAATGGCAGTTGAAACTTTGACTGCAATCAAATCGCATCTAAACTCTATCTGGTGAGATTCAATTACAGTCAATTGACGAAATTTAATTATTATTTAATTTGAAATTTCTGAGTAATGGCAAGTGGTCGTTTCTGTTGGTTCATTTTTGTTGGGTATTGTTTAACTTAACGCTTAAAAACTTGTGTTAGGTGACTGATTGCCTTTTCTGGTTTCAATTCAATATGGATTGGAGCCTCATGCCAAGGATCATGCAATTGGCAGGTGGCGGGGTTTTTATTTTAGTTATTATTACTCATAAGAGTAGATTCATAACAATTTAATTATTATTATTATTAGTTAGATTCATAACAGTTTAATAATCATTATTACGCATCACAGTAGATTCATAACAGTTATATTCATAACAGTTTAATAATTATTATTACTCATAACAGTAGATTCATAACAATTTATTATTATTATTAACACTTAGATTCATAACAATTTAATTATTATTATTATTCATAACAATTAGATTCATACTAATTATTATTTTAATTATTATGGCAAGTCTAATATTTAGAAGTGCACTTCTTTCCGACTCTAATTATTGCAAGACTAATTGTTTAGTATTATAATAAACCTTAATCTATCATTCAATTTTAAAATAACTTGTGTTTTATGATTGTACAATTCTTATAATGCCATGATGTATAACGGTGCATAACATAAACTCTTAGTGATAAAATTTATGTACAAGTTTGTATTAACTCATCAATGCAAGGATTATCATGATGTAGGAAGTTAATGGTGTATGATGAAATTTTTTTAATGGAGAATAAACTCTATGATTGCAAAAGCTAGAAGGATGTATTACAGGTTGTAGTTTTATTAGTCAATTCTTTATTTAAACTGCCAAGTTGAATAATTGTAGTTATTGTTTACATTGACATGATCTATGAATGACTAAATGAAAGACCCTAGAAGGTATATCACTTCTCATGCCTTAGATTTTATTTTAATGAATGATTGATTAAATAACGCCCTTGGAATTTATCTAGAATTGCACCTCCAGTTTGTTATTGCTAGATATATTGTCTATGTGAGATCCCTTGCGTGCTTGTAAATTTTAAGGTTCATTGAAGTAATGTCTAAATGTTTATATTTATCTGGATGTGCATAGTGAAAGGCCACTAATGATCAGTCGTTGATTGTTTATGTGTGTGCCATGCAAAATGTTGAATCAATGATTGCTAATTCTCGCTTGCATTGAAGGTTCATATTACTTGTGTTGTTGATGTTGGTTGCGTTGGGTTGGTCTGATGATTGTCCTTAGCTTAGTAGTCTTTGTCTTCCTTGTATCAGGCGAGATGTAGACACCTCCTTGCTCCTCAAAAAAGTCACCAACCTTGAGACCTGAAATGGTCAAAATCGATGGGAACCTGGGCTTGAGCACTGCTTTTGTGTTCTGGATGTCCTAACCTTGTAGGGTAGGACGGGTGGGTAGTCGTTTTTATTTTTTTCTGATTGATTTTCGTATGTTGCATCCAACTGCATGATGTGCTAGTATGCTAGGTCATTATGTTTTGTGTTTCCTGAATTGCATGCATTGTTTTCATCATCAAGTTGTATTGATTGATTGTTTGTCGTTGTTACCTTCATGCTTAAAAAACAAAATGCACTTATTATGCATCGCATGTTGTCATGACGACGGGGTTGTTACACTTTTGACTCTTCTATGATGACCATGACCATGTTGAACTTATTAGGAAGGCTTCGAAGTAACTTTTTAACGACCTTTTTCTGTTGAATGTCTTCTCCATGGGTGCACAACTAATTTACGATGCTTGTGACATGGGTCATGAAATGATCCACAAAATATGAATAGTTCATCTAAAGAGTCTCAAAACTCTTCCTTAGTGTATGCAACTTTGAATTTTTTAATTTATCTATGCCTTGTTAGGTGATTTCGATAGTATCCCATGCCAACTTGGCATGATCTGCTTCTGCAACTTTGGGGTAAATATATTCCTCTAACTCTTGTTGGATGCGCCATAGGGATTTATTGTCCCTTTTCCTATTTTCTCCAACAATATTTCTCTATGCATTTGTCATTTCTTGTACATCGACCAGATATGGTTCTCTGAACCCATTAACTATTGCATCCCAACAACATTCAAACCGGAGAAATTTTTTCAGTTTGATAGACCAAATGTCATAATGTTTACCCCTTAAAATCGTTCCTCGTGATAGTGTTGGACTGCTTCTAGAAGCGATGAGTCTATTGTTGACAGTCATCTACACCTTTCTCATGTAAATCTTGACTTTTTCTTGCCTTAGAAACAACCAAAATTTTATTAGGGTCACACCTTACCTCAGGTGTGAATGAGACAAAAACCCAGAAATTTTTGTGCGTAAGTCTTGATGTGGTCGATCCCTGACACACTTTGGGGGTGACCTCATTCTCCTAGTCTCTCTGTGTATAATGGCATGGGGTGATCTCCTTCAAAATTATGAATTTTAGAAGGGTTTTTCCTCAAAGTTTTGCACCAGAACGATCTTAAACACTCCTCTTCCTGTTGTGGGTTGACCAAGTTCTAAATTTCACTACAATAATCTACAAATTTCGCTCCTATATTTGAAGAGTCTTAGTCTGAATCTGATACCATGTTTAACTTCAAGCAAAGGAAAGCATACACACACAACAAGAATGGAGTTGTTGAACTCTTCTCCATATTAATATATTAAACTAAATTCAAAATACATGAGACAAGATATTTCTCTAAAACACTCCAGCCTTAACCTACCTAATAATTGTAAATTCACCTATCTCACCTAAGTGAATTTATGATGCCTATCATCCATCTACTTTGTCAAACAAGGGGAAGAAATTACTCCATACAAGAGTTCCAACATTAACGCAAAGAGGAAATATCATTCTATTCATGAAATTGGTCATTTTTCTCGCCTCATAGGGCCTCATGGTTTCCTATATAATGACTCCGGGCAGTGCCAAACGACTCCAGCCTTAGGTCTAGGACTCAAGTCTGAACATCTGGTTGTTGTCTCTGGCCATTCGTGTGATGGAGGGGGTGCCCCGGAACCGATAGTTGGGCCAACGTTCCCCTTGATGAAGCCCACATACTTGTATCTTCATCGCACAAGCTGGTCGGGTCGTTCGAGCAATGGCTGGAGAAACAAATGTATAATACGAACAACAAGAATAAGGATACTAAAGTTCCGCATTGCTCTCCTCGTCCGATTTGCATCATCAGTAACATAGAGTATATGTAGGAAATGATCTAGTTAAAACATTCCATCCTTAAAATTTTATAAATAAAAAATTTGCAAAATAATCATTTACTTGGAGATACAAATCCTTCCAAATCATTACTACATTACAGTAATTTTATGTAATGATAAATTATAAAAATATAGAAAATAAAATCACATTTTATAATACTATATCTATTTTATAATACTATATCTATTGAGAAGAAAATCCAATTACAAATAGTGCTAATAGAATACATGTACCTTGTTATTCGTACTCATCCCATGACACCAACAATAAAAACTTTTCAATTTATATGTAAAGTGGGCCTTTTATACCAACCCCAAAATCCCAAAGATGCAAATACCTAACAAAATATTCTAGAAGGTCGTGATGTTGGACATCACGGATCAAATTATTAGAATACAAAAATGCAGGAGAGAAGATTGGGTATCTTTAAACAAATATTTTAACCTTTATTTAATGGTTAGTGCGTAACAAGACACTAATAAATGTGTGTATCATCAAATATAAAATATCTTTATAATTTTAAATATATTTAATGATATGTATTTTAATAAATAGAATATGCATTAATATGTAAGGGTATATATCATTGTTATCAACACAAGTTGCATTCATTTTAAACATAATTTTTTGATAATCTAGAAAAGACTCGTTATAGTAGGTCACATCTGTATTCATATCAATATTTTTTGTTTTATCCTCCCAAATACAAAGTATAGTGGAGTATCCTAAGGTATATGAAATGGTATACGAAGATTATGAAACGCAGAAGAAAAATAAAAGGTTGATTCACACATATACATAATCAGATTTCGTGTTTCAAGATTTGAATATGGTGACCTTATTCTCTCATTTCATTTCAATAAGCATGGACTATTATATTCTAATCAGACGATGGAGAGCATGTGTGACGGAGATCACATCCCTTATAAGCCTGTTCGACTTACACGTGACATGTAGTTAAACAATGCATGCTTTCCCTACGCATCAGCGCTATGTAAAATGATATTCTTCGCTACTTTCATAGTAAATGGTAACAAGTGGGCCTACGTGTTTCATGCTCATGCAAATCTCCCTGCATAAACTAAGTTTTGGATTTTAATCATTTTTAAAATTAAAATTGGTATTGTTTTATATATATATATATATATATATATATAATAAAATAATAAATGTTTTTAATTAACTTTATATCCTTTTATATAAAATTACATATATAGAACGCAAATAATTTATACCTAGGCTCGTAGCTTAAGAGGCTCTGGCTAATGGTAAGCTCAGTCTTATAAATGATAGGGTTTCAAGGATTGTCCATCAAAAGATACAAGGATTCTAGAGCTACAACATTATAATTATCATTTTATTTTCGAATAATCTTTGTTGGTAAGCCTATTTTCCTTATCGACATGCTTTCAGAGAAAGAATACTCGCAATTTTTGGTGTGTGTCGAATGTTTGAATTTTCATATATGCATAACTTGTTCGATATGTTGATCTCCATAGAAAGTGTTTTGTTTAGTTCATTCCTGCTCCGTTTCCGGGCTGACTATGGACGCCTCTTTGGTATGCATTTCAATGAAACGGGGCAGTCTAAGGTGTGAGGATGGTGGTAGTTGATGAAGATTGAGCGAGCGACACCTGTTCTCACATGATATTGTGTTGAAGGATGGGTGGCTTTGCAATGTAATAAAAAATTTATTCCGACGTGAATTTTTAACAACTAGCATCAGTTGGGTTTTGTTACTAGGGGACGATTGATGGTTTTTGAATTGTTGAATTGCAATTTCAAAACTAACATCAGGTGGGTTTCATTATCGAGGTACGATTGATGGATTTTGAATTGTTAAATTGCAATTTGAAAAATAAATTGATCATATTGACTTTTTTAATGGCTAAATGTAGTTAGCATTGAGATTGATAAACCACCTCGTAGTTTCTTCTAAAATAATTTTTATTAGAGTCAAAGGAGATTATAAAACAAACAAAAAAATTATAAATTGTATTGATTAATATAATATAGGTGTTTATGTGTTAGAAATAACATATGTTTGGAATTGTGTGTATGTCATACAATAGTTGCGCTCTTCCCAACCAAGGCACTTGACACAATGCATAAAACGGATGAGAGGCAATGTGTTGAAGCATGTCACATGTCTCAATGGTTTGGATTGCATTACCATTGAACTTTCATCCTGCTTGAGCATTTTAATATTGGAAACTTATAAGAATCACTACCAATTTATCTTTGTTTATCATGGTTGAAGAATTCCTCCACCAAACTTCGCCCTCCTCCTTTGATGCTGCCACCGCCTCAAGCCAAACCTGACAGAAGGGACTGGAAAAATCAGAATCCCCAAAATTTCTGCCCATACAACCACAACCGACACCACCACTGCGGATCTCGCCTCTATCCTTTGATAGTGTTTGGTCTTTTCTATGGGTTGAAGAGGATATTTTTGCAGGTTTGTGCCCTTTTCAGGGAAACCCCTCCTCAGTTCTCCTTTGTTAAGAAAAATGTTGCAGTTTTTAAATCTTTGGAAGAAGGGATTTGAGTTTGGCCTCATGGGCCTGCATAGATCATTTTGATATGTCCAAGTTCTCTATATTTGAAAAAGACTATTTCATTTTGAAAAATTACTATTGTGTTCTAACCCTTGATGACATTGTGGTCGACTCATTTTTATGTGAAACACCCTACTTCTTTCCAAACATTTACATTGTGTTTTGTTCCTTGTTGTGTATACAAGCGACTCCTTTAGAGGTGCCTAGGTTCTCATTACACAAAGTGGCCTACTGTCACATCATTGTTATTTTGTTATGATCCTCACTGATGTTAGGTCCAATTATGAAAATAGGTTTTCTTTGAAATACAATTCTGTTGTTTGAACCTCTGCAGTTCGAATTGTACTACCTGCCTCCTAAAAAGGAGGATATGTGAATTCCAATACCATATAATTTTCTTTGGTCCTAAACCAAGAAAAATTTGCATGATACCTGCACATGTCCCTTCAGGGTGAATTCCAAAAACAAATTTAGTTCCCACCAGCAACATCAAAACCTCTAAAACTTCATTAACATACCTAATCCAAGGCTTGATCTCTTTTTTGGTACATTCACTATTGAACTCCAAAAATCTAAGCTATTGGATTTGCTTATAATTTTCTACTCACCTCCATTCATTTACATCATCCTTGGATTCTTCTAGACTTTCAAGTTCATTTAGTTGTTTCCTTCTCTTTGTTAGACCTAAATTTCTTTTGTCCTATGTCAATGGGACATCTGAAATTCTCTTATTTTGAACATGCATCATGTTTAACATCAATTGTTGAGCTTTCACACACTCTAAATTTCTGAAATTCGTAGTTGTCTCAAAATCCATGCTTCAACGTGGGAAAAAATCACCCCCTCCTCTACAATAGACAAAAATATGCACCTGACACCAGACAACCAGTCACCACACTAATATATCTTATCTAGCTAATAAAAAACTCTTATAACATCCATGAAACATTTAAAAAATCTTCTGAAAATTCTTTCATCAACACCTAAAATTTACATAAAATTAGAGGAAAGAGTCATGTATACTTATTAATAATAGATTTACATCAACCTCTTTATCTATCAAATAGTTCTGCTATGGGGATTCAATACATAAATGGTCTTTGTATAAATAATTTGGGAATACATCCCATGCACGACTCCCATAATATTTCAGCATACATATACAAGTCCTAACATGGTTATGAAGGCTCCAAACACTAATAAGATTAGTGGTCGTTATTAAAAAAAAATAGTACAAATATTATGTTAATGGTGTTTAGAAAGAACCATTATATGCAAAAGGAACATAGAGACATAGGAAAATAAAGAGTATGTATTACAATAAACCAAGGGCCACTACATTTGTATGCAACCAATCTGTAACCACTTCAGCAAACATATGTCACGTGCCCACTTTTTTTCATCTTCATGGAAACTTGCATACCATGGAACACATTTGGTTTTCACTGTGTACAAGTAGTTTCCACCTAACCAAATTAACCCTATCATGACTAAAGCATTGTTAGAATATTTTATTTCTATAATGTTTAATTGTAGGACTCCTTTATGGTCCAAGCAAATGAAAAATGTACCCATGGAAGGTGTCTGAGAGGTGTGATCGCACACTTGAAATCAAAACACTATGATAGATATTTGTTTGTTGTAGAGTAGCTATAAATGTTTTGTTTTTTGTTTTTCGAAAGAAGTTTTATGATGTGGTGCAGTAGTTTTTTTCTGTAAGAACTTTAACCATGAAGAGTAGCTGAAAACTGTTGAGAAGAGAGTATCATTGTACTTTAGAAAAGAGGTTGTTGCTTCTATAAAAAACAAATTTTAAAAAATATGGCTAAAAAAAAGAGACTCTTGTATGTGAAGAATAGAAAAAGGAGAGTACTGTGATTTGTTTGTGAGATGGTTGCCAGAAATAGGATAACATTGAAAAAGTTGTAGAACATTCTATTTTTTGGAAGGAGTAGGGTTGTTGTGGAGAAGTCATGTTTTTCCTACAAAGAGTAGTAAGAGTTAAAAAAAAGATTTTTTTGTGCACAAAGGACTTACTGTAGTAGCGAGCCATAGAGGCCAAGGTGGAATTTGTGAGTTGCAGTCTAAAAGAAAGAACCAAAGTGTGAATTATGGACAAAGGTTTCACCTCTGTGACAACTTCCTAAAGAAAATAATTTTGAGGTTTCAACCGGAATGTGGTTTTGAGTTCGTGGCATTTCTTGCATTTGATGTAGAGTAGTTATAAATGTTCTATTTTTTTCTATTTCAAAAGAATTTTTATGATGTGGTGTAGTAGTTTTTTTCTATAAGAATTTTAACCGTGAACAACAGTTGAAAACTGTTGAGAAGAGACTAGCATTGTACTTGAGAAAAGGGGTTGTTGCTTCTATGAAAAAAAAAATTGAAAAAATATGGCTAAAAAAAAGAGGTTCTTGTATGTGAAGAACGGAGAAAGGAGAGTATTGTGATTTGTTTGTGAGATGTTTGCCAGAAAAAGACTAAGATTGAAAAAGTTGCAGAGCATTCAATTTTTGGAAAGAGTAGGTTTGTTGTGGAGAAGTCGTGTTTTTCCTACAAAGAGTAGTAAGAGTAACAAAAAAGGATGTTTTGTTCGCAAAGGAGTTACTGTAGTAGCGATTTGTAGAGTCCAAGGTGGAATTTGTGAGTTTCAGTCTGAAAGAAAGCACCAAAGTGTGAATTATAAACAAAGGTTTCACCTTTGTGACAACTTCCTAAATAAAATAATTTTGAAGTTTCAACTGGAGTGTGGTTTTGAGTTCCTGGCATTGCTTAGATCTACTGTTTGGTGATTGCAGAATGTCATCTCCTTTGTATAGATCCAGGTGTGAAGCCCATTTTTATTGAAGCTTTTTAAATCATGCAATTTTCATTTTATGAGTATTTTGACATTTCAGGTACTTGATTAAATAGATATTTGTGCATGAGAAGGAATTGACACATTTTGTTTATACCCTGTTTCACATTCTCATTTGCAGCAATTGAAAATTGAATTATGGTTGAGCTTTAGCGTGTAAGATTTTATGTTTTTAACAAAAACTAATTTGGAGGCCATGTTGTGTCTTGGCCTCCATGGTTTCTATGATATTCTCCATTTCTCTAGGGGTTCTATAATTTGGAATATTACATTGTAAGTGTTCCCATTATCTTTCACCTTACATACATGTATACAACTTGTTGCTTTGTATATAAAGGAATATTACAATCTTCACACCATGTCAAACTAGAGAAGACCATACAACTCCCATGAGAGTGAGTGTTGAGGCAAGGAGAAAACCTACTTTAGAATTTGATAGTAATAAAAGTGTTCACTCTGGAATAAGAACTTGCTCTCATCTACATAGTTCTGCAGCGAGAAATAACCATTTGTCCATGCAAGTTGTGGGAGAGAAAAATACCAGTATATAGTAAGGTCCAATTATTTCTCATTTACTATAATTTTAAATATAAAATTTAAGAGAAAGTTTGTGTAATTTATTAGAATTTTAAATATAAAATTTAAGAGAAAATTGTGATTTACTATAATTTTCAATATAAAATATAAAATGTTTGCTCAACTTAATGTTCTAAAGAGCTAATAATATTGGAGTATATTATCTCTAAGTAACCATTAAAAGATGTACAACACTACTATCACAACTTTTTTATTTAGTTGATCACATAGTGTGCATTTTCAATAAAGAAACTCAAAGATGAGAAAAGGAAAGTTATAACATCGAAATGTTTAATTAACTGTTGGAAGATGTATTGAGATATAAATTGCCTTCTATTTTATTTAATTGCCATAAAAACATATATTACTTAGTCTTTTTCGGCGTTCCCTTTCCCGGCTTCGGAAGTATGCTAGTTTAATATGTGTTTTTGAAAATGTGATTCTCTAATATTAGGAGTTAAAATCTAAGTTAAAATCTAACAAGAAAATAGTTCTTAAATATCTAAAACTATACCAAATTTGATAAATCAAAACAAAAGTATCTAATAATTTAATTGTCATTGGATATTTTTCATGAGGCCACATAGTCCCATAGTTAGCTTCCGAGCTTAAGTGAAATTGTCATGGTAGGTTACATATGATACACATTTTTCATTAAATTGTACAACTAAGCACCTCTTGACGAATAACTAAAAGGACCTCGCCTCGAGTGCCAACCAATAATTTAGTGGTAACTAAAAGGACCTTGCGTCTAATGCCAACCAATAATTTTGTGTTATACTAGCAATTGTAAATAAGATGACTTGTCCTATTCGAAAAAAACCTGTTGGTATTGTTTATGCAAAAGGCGATATAGCTCTTAGAGTATGGAACATGAAAATTACAAACCCTCATTGAACATTGAAATTTATTACTAAAAGGTATGTTAATGTAAAGGAAACATTTTTTTTTTTTAATTCAATGGGTCTAGATAACAAATGCCAAAAATAGATATTGGAAAAAAAAGGTGTTGCGGAGGGAAGTGACACATCCAATATCATATTTATAATGACAGATTTTTGTTTGTTGGTCGAGCCCAGTCCAGTCAAATCAATTTTACATGTATATCAATATTTTCTTTCGTACACTATGATGCAATGACTTAATATAGGGTTTTCAAAGAGATTGGTTCATCTTTATACAATATTTGACTTTTAATGGAATTTCTTCACATGTTTCAATGTGATAGTAGGTCACATCTGTATTCACATCAATATTTTTTGTTTTATCCTCCCAAATACAAAGTATAGGGGAGTATCATGAGGAACAAAGAATCTTAGTTTGTGTACATGGAGAGTTAGAAACTTTGCGTTTCTTCCAAGACTATAAAGTAGTGTTCACTTGTACATGGAGGATTAGACTTTAGTATTGGAGTTGCAGTTTCCATGGCTTTCAGGAATTCTAGTGGAATAAAAATTTTGAGGCATTCGGATGTGAGATACATAACACTGACCAAGATGGTCTCGCTAGGAAGGAATTAAACTCTTCATGAATTCTGGTGTGAGATAAATAATGCTGACCAAGATGGTCGAGATGGGGTTCCCTGTGAATAAGTTGGTTAATATGACTAAACAAGACGTGGATGATCCAATAATAAAATTCGTTGAGATACTCTTGAGATCTCAGCAATATTAATGAGAAGGAAGGTAACGCTTGTATATATCCCATAGTTTCCTCAATGAATTTTTGTATATATAAAACTCTCAGTATAGGATTGGAATTTTGTTTACATTGCATTTCACATTGAAAGTAAGTTATTTTTGGCATTGCACATAAGGAGTAAGTTATTTTGGTAGTAAACATTCAAAAACAGATTGTATTTTCAAGGAGTAATTTACTTTTCCAAAAAAAACATTTGTCTTAACCAAGGAAAAGCACATGCCACAAAGCACCTTTGCTCGGTTGTCTATAAACATTTAGCAATGCCCAACATTTAGCTCCACCCAATTCAGCACCATGGAGCACAAAATGATCTCGACTTCTCTAGGCAGGCTACCCTTCGCGTACTCGGGCTCATCCATTGTAGGTACGACATTCGTGCATTCCACAGAGGCCATGGGATTCGATCGCGCGACAGGAAACAACTGGCCTATATAATTAAATACTGGATTCTGCCAGCAAAATGTATGAAATGGTATACAAAGATTATGAAACACAGAAGAAAAATAAAAGGATGATTCACACATATACATAATCCGATTTCGTGTTTCAGGATTTGAATATGGTGATCTTATTCTCTCATTTCAATAAGCATGGGCTATTATATTCTAATCAGACGATGGAGAGCATGTGTGACGGAGGTCACATCCCTTATAAACCTGTTCGACTTACACGTGACACGTAGTTAAACAATGCATGCTTTCCCTATGCGTCGCGGCTATGTAAAAAAATATTCTTCGCTACTTTCATAGTAAATGGTAACAAGTGGGCCTACGTGTCTCATGCTCATGCAAATCTCCCCGCATAAACTAAGTTTTGGATTTTAATGATTTTTAAAATTTAAATTGGTATTGTTTTATATATATATATACTTATATATAATAAAATAATAAATGTTTTTAATTAACTTTATATCCTTTTATATAAAATTACATATATAGAACACAAATAACATTCTCATAATATCGCCAATTCCACGCCTTTTGTTTGCATTCTATTTTTAGGACTCCATTGTGGTAATGATTTGGCCGACACTAATACCCTAGATTGAATNTATATCCTTTTATATAAAATTACATATATAGAACACAAATAACATTCTCATAATATCGCCAATTCCACGCCTTTTGTTTGCATTCTATTTTTAGGACTCCATTGTGGTAATGATTTGGCCGACACTAATACCCTAGATTGAATTTGTACCTAGGCTCGTAGTTTAAGAGGCTCATAGAGGCTCTGGCGAATGGTAAGCTCAGTCTCATAAATGTTAGGGTTTCGAAGATTGTTCACTGAAAGGTATGAGGATTCCAGAGTTACAGCACTGTAATCATCGTCTTATTTTCAGATAATCTGTGTTGGTAAGCCTATATTCCTTACCGACATGCTTTCAGAGAAAGAATATTCGCAATTTTTGGTGCATGTCGGATGTTTGAATTTTCATATATGCATAACTTGTTTGATATGTTGATCTCCATAGAAAGTGTTTTGTTTAGTTCATTCCTGCTCCATTTCCGAGCTAACTATGGACGCCTCTTTGGTATGCATTTCAGTGAAACGGGGCAGTCTAAGGTGTGGGGATGGTGGTAGTTGATGAAGATTGAGCAAGTGACACCTATTCTCACATGCTTTTGTGTTCAAGGATGGGTGTCTTCACAATGTAATAAAAAAATTATTCCGACGTGATTTTTTAACAACTAACATCAGTTGGGTTTCGTTACTCGGGGATGATTGATGGTTTTTGAACTGCAATTTGAAAACTAGCATTAGGTGGGTTTCGTTATCGGGGTACAATTGATGGATTTTGAATTGTTAAATTACAATTTGAAAAATAAATTAATCATATTGATTTTTTTAATGGCTAAATTTAGTTAGCATTGAGATTGATAAACCACTTCGTAGTTTCTTCTAACATAATTTTTATTAGAGTCAAAGGAGATTATAAAACAAACAAAAAATTTATAAATTGTATTGATTAATATAATATATAGGTGTTTATGTGTTAGAAATAACATATGTTTGGAATTGTGTGTATGTCATACAATAGTTGCGTTCTTCCCAACCGAGGCACTTGACACAATGCATAAAAGGGGTGAGAGGCAATGTGTTGAAGCATGTCACATGTCTCAATGGTTTGAATTGCATTACCATTGAACTTCCATCCTGCTTGAGCATTTTAATATTGGAAACTTATAAGAATCACTACCAATTTATCTTTTGTTTATCATGGTTGAAGAATTCCTCCACCAAACTTCGCCCTCCTCCTTTGACGTTGCCACCACCTCAAGTCGAATATGACAGAAGGGACTGGAAAAATCAGAATCCCCAAAATTTATGCCCATACAACCACAACCCTCACCACCACTGCAGCCCTCGCCTCTATCCTTTGACAGTGTTTGGTCGTTTCTATGGATTGAAGAGGATCTTTTTGAAGGTTTGTGCCCTTTTCAGGGAAACCCCTCCTCATTTCTCCTTTGTTAAGAAAAATGCTGCAGTTTTTAAATCTTTGGAAGAAGGGATTTGAGTTTGGCCTCATGGGCCTGCATAGATCATTTTGAAATGTCCAAGTTCTCTATATTTGAAAAATACTATTTCATTTTGAAAAATTACTATTGTGTTCTAACCCTTGATGACACTGTGATCGACTCATTTTTATGTGAAACACCCTACTTCTTTCCAAACATTTACATTGTGTTCCGCTCCTTGTTGCGTATATAAGAAACTCCTTTAGAGGTGCCTAGGTTCTCATTACACAAAGTGCCTTACTATCACATCATTGTTATTTTGTTATGATCCTCACTGATGTTAGGTCCAATTATGAAAATAGGTTTTCTTTGAAATACAATTCTGTTGTTTGAACCTCTGCAATTAGAATTGTACTACCTGCCTCCTGAAAAGGAGGATATGTTAATGCCAATACCATATAATTTTCTTTGGTCCTAAACCAATAACAATTTGCAGATACCTGCACATGTCCCTTTAGGGTGAATTCAAAAAACAAATTCAGTTCCCACCAGCAATATCAAAACCTCTAAAACTTCATCAACATACCTAATCCAAGGCTTGATCTCTTTTTTGGTACATTCACTATTGAACTCCAAAAATCTAAGCTATTGGATTTTCTTATAATTTTCTACTCACCTCCATTCATTTACATCATCCTTGGATTCTTCTAGAATTTCAAGTTCATTTAGTTGTTTCCTTCTCTTTGTTAGACCTAAATTTATTTTGTCCTATGCCAATGGGACATCTGAAATTCTCTTATTTTGAACTTGCATCATGTTTAACATCAATTGTTGAGCTTTCACACCCTCTAAATTTCTGAAATTTGTAGTTGTCTCAAAATCCATGCTTCAACATGGGAAAAAATCACCCCCTCCTCTACAATAGACAAAAATATGCACCTGACACCAGACAACCAATCACCACACTAATATATCTTATCTAGCTAATAAAAAACTCTTATAACATATATGAAACATTTAAAAAATCTTCTGAAAATTCTTTCATCAACACCTAAAATTTACATAAAATTAGAAGAAAGACTCATGTATACTTATTAATAACATATTTACATCAACCTCTTTATCTATCAAATAGTTCTGGTATGGGGCTTCAATACAGAAATGGTCTTTGCATAAATACTTTGGGAATACATCCCGTGCATGACTCCCATAATATTTCAGCATACATATACAAGTCCTAACATGGTTGTGAAGGCTCCAAACCCTAAGAAGATTAGTCGTCATTATTAAAAACAAATAGTACATATATTATGTTAATGGTGTTTAGAAAGCAACATTATATGCAAAAGCAACATAGAGACATAGGAAAATAAAGAGTTTGTATTACAGTAAACCAAGGGCCACTACATTTGTATGCAACCAATCTGTAACTACTTCAACAAACATATGTTAGGTGCCCACTTTTTTTTATCTTCATGGAAACCTACATACCATGGAACACATTTGGTTTTCACTGTGTACAAGTAGTTTCCACCTAACCAAATTAACCCAATCATGACTAAAGCATTGTTAGAATATTTTATTTCTATAATGTTTAATTGTAGGACTCCTTTATGATCCAAGCAAATGAAAAATCTATCCATGGAAGGTGTCTGAGAGGTGTGATCGCACACCTGAAATCAAAACACTATGATAGAGATTTGTTTTTTGTAGAGTAGCTATAAATGTTTTGTTTTTTGTTTTTCAAAAGAATTTTTATGATGTGGTGCAGTAGATTTTTTTTGTAAGAACTTTAACCATGAAGAGTAGTTGAAAACTGTCGAGAAGAGAGTATCGTTGTACTTGAGAAAAGAGGTTGTTGCTTCTATAAAAAACAAATTTGAAAAAATTTGGCTAAACAAAAGAGGCTCTTGTATGTGAAGAATATAAAAAGGAGAGTACTATGATTTATTTGTGAGATGGTTGCCAGAAATAGGATAACATTGAAAAAGTTGTAGAACATTCTATTTTTTGGGAGTAGGGTTGTTGTGGAGAAGTCATGTTTTTCCTACAAAGAGTAGTAAGAGTAACAAAAAAGATTTGTTTGTGCGCAAAGGACTTACTGTAGTAGCGAGCCGTAGAGGCCAAGGTGGAATTTGTGAGTTTCAGTCTAAAAGAATGAACCAAAGTGCGAATTATGGACAAAGGTTTCACCTCTATGACAACTTCCTAAAGAAAATAATTTTGAGGTTTCAACCAAAATGTGGTTTTGAGTTAGTGGCATTGCTTGCATTTGATGTAGAGTAGATATAAATGTTTTGTTTTTTTCCTTTTCAAAAGAATTTTTATGATGTGGTGTAGTAGTTTTTTTCTATAAGAATTTTAACAGTGAACAACAGCTGCAAACTATTTAGCAGAGACTAGCATTGTACTTGAGAAAAGAGGTTGTTGCTTCTATGAAAAAAAAAATTGAAAAAATATGGCTAAAAAAAAGAGGCTCTTGTATGTGAAGAACATAAAAAGGAGAGTATTGTGATTTGTTTGTGAGATGTTTTCTAGAAAAAGACTAAGATTGAAAAAGTTGCAGAACATTCTATTTTTGGAAAGAGTAGATTTGTTGTGGAGAAGTCGTGTTTTTCCTACAAAGAGTAGTAAGAGTAACAAAAAATGATTTTTTGTGCGCAAAGGAGTTACTGTAGTAGTGATCTGTAGAGGCCAAGGTGGAATTTGTGAGTTTCAGTCTGAAAGAAAGCACGAAAGTGTGAATTATAAACAAAGGTTTCACCTTTGTGACAACTTCCTAAAAACAATAATTTTGAAGTTTCAACTGGAGTGTGGTTTTGAGTTCCTGGCATTGCTTGCATCTACTATTTGGTGATTGCAGAATGTCATCTCCTTTGTRTAGATCCAAGTGTGAAGCCCATTTTTATTGAATCTTTTTAAATCATGCAGTTTTCATTTTATGAGTATTTTGACGTTTCAGGTTACTTGATTAAATAGATGTTTGTGCATGAGGATGAATTGACACATTTTGTTTATACCTCGTTTCACATTCTCATTTGCAACAATTGAAAATTGAATTATATTTGAGCTTTAGCATGTGAGATTTTATGTTTTTAACAAAAACTAATTTGGAGGCCATGTTGTGTCTTGGCCTCCATGGTTTCTATGATATTCTCCATTTCTCTAGGGGCTCTATAATTTGGAATATTACATTGTAAATGTTCCCATTATCTTTCACCTTACATACATGTATACAACTTGTTGCTTTGTATATAAAGGAATATTACATTCTTCAAACCATGTCAAACCAGAGAAGACCATACAACTCCCATGAGAGTGAGTGTTGAGGCAAGGAGAAAACCTACTTTAGAATTTGATAGTAATAAAAGTGTTCACTCTGGAATAAGAACTTGCTCTCATCTACATAGTTCTGCAGCAAGAAATAACCATTTGTCTATGAAAGTTGTGGGAGAGAAAAATATCAGTATATAGTAAGGTCCAATTATTTCTCATTTACTATAATTTTAAATATAAAATTTAAGAACAATTTTAAATATAAAATTTAAGAGAAAGTTTGTGTAATTTATTAGAATTTTAAATACAAAATTTAAGAGAAAATTGTCATTTACTATAATTTTCAATATAAAATATAAAATGTTTGCTCAACTTAATGTTCTAACGAGCTAATAATATTGGAGTATATTATCTCTAAGTAACCATTAAAAGATGTACAACACTACTATCACAACTTTTTTATTTAATTGATCACATAGTGTGTATTTTCAATAAAGAAACTCAAAGATGAGGAAAGGAAAGTTATAACATCAAAATGTTTAATTAACTGTTGGAAGATGTATTGAGATATAAATTGCCTTCTATTTTATTTAATTGTCATAAAAACATATATTACTCAATCTTTTTCGGCGTTCCCTTTCCACAACTTCAAGGGTATACTAGTTTAATATGTGTTTTTGAAAATGTGATTCTCTAATGTTAGGAGTTAAAATCTAACAAGAAAATAGTTCTTAAATAGCTAAAACTATACCAAATTTGATAAATCAAAACAAAAGTATCCAATAATTTAACTGTCATTGGATATTTTTCATGAGGCCACATAGTCCCATAGTTAGCTTCCCAGCTTAAGTGAAATTGTCATGGTAGGTTACATACGATACACATTTTTCATTAAATTGTACAACTAAGCACCTCTTGACGAATAACTAAAAGGACCTCGCCTCTAGTGCCAACCAATAATTTAGTGGTAACTAAAAGGACCTTGTATCGAATTTCAACCAATAATTTTGTGTTATACTAGCAATTGTAAATAAGATGACTCGTCCTATTCGAAAAAAACCTGTTGGTATAGTTTATGCAAAAGGCGATATAGCTCTTAGAGTAATTAAATGGAACATGAAAATTACGAACCCTCATTGAACATTAAAATTTATTACTAAAAGGCATGTTAATGTAAAGGAAACATATTTTTTTTTTAACTCAATGGGTCTAGATAACAAATGCCAAAAATAGATTTTGGAAAAAAGAGGTGTTGCGGCTAAGGGAAGTGACGCATCCAATATCATATTCATAATGACAGAGAGATTTTGTTTTTTCCAGGAAGAAAATTATTCTCGAATTTATATTAAGAAGATAAATTCTTTTACAATGATCTGGATTAATACAGCATGGAGAATAGACTCATAAACAGAAGGCGAAGACTGGCCCATTACAATCATACAGAGAGAATCCAAAGGAAAATGCGAGCCGACTGAAGTAAGAAGACAATGTTGTCTCATCGCTAACAAAAACAGAGTGTTCCAATAGGCAAAACGCGAGATGAGAACAACTGGAGAAGAGGCAGATAACATGATGATCCGTCGTTGATCATAGCAATGATAGTCCAAGAGAAAACTGAAAAGGGGCCTCTTGAAAGATTTCATGCCTTGGACCAGAAGTAACCTGAAACCGTAAATATTCATAGCTTTACCTGTGCTGCAGAATAAATACTTAAGGCTCGAATATAGTGATAGATGAGATGGGACTATCTATTCCATAATCACTGTGGTAAACCATAAGTTTCCCCGCCTCCTGACCGAGAGCCCTCTTGGAT
>SNQJ01S0014159.1:171330-183852 GCA_010110895.2 Picea sitchensis
GATCTGGATTTTTCTCTCCTCGATAAGGCCTAGACATGTATTGAAATAGGTGGATAGGCTACAGATCCAAGAATCCATGATTTCACCATTGGTTTTCCCAACAAACGTGGGTAGTTGGATTCGAGTGTCCAACCAGAATGGATCTGGATTGTTTTGTTGTTGCATTCTGAGCAGCTCATTGAGGATGGAGGCAATATATTGGATGAGATTTGATGTGTTGGAATCTAAGTCGACTGCCAAAGGATATTTGTGTGGAGGCATTGTGAGGCCAGCTAAAGAGAAAAGGCACCCCTAGGTTGCAATGTTGAACATAGGACTCTGTTTTGAGAACGGAGGACTCAAAAAACTCAGGCAAAAGAGCTTGAAATGGTCTAGAGGGACATATATGTGGAACTCCTCTCTATGGAAATGGGGATGTGGGCGCCCTTGAGGCTTATGATATCTTTGGAACTTCTTGCATAAAAAGGAAACCCTGGAATGGGAAAACTATGGATTATTTCATGAAAACCCCAAAAACATTTGGCTCAATCTTCAAGATCAGAAGATTTTCCATTGATATTGAGGCTCTGATACCAATTGATATGCCCAATAAGGAAATCTACAGGAGAATGTGACCATGCAAGCCATATCTCGGCTTCTAAACAAAAACACTCCTGAAGGGTGCAAATCTGAACAGGGGAGCACCATTAGTTTGGGTGACCAAGCAAATGGGGATCCAGACAGGGGTGACCCGAGAGTGGCCAAGAGGTTTTGGCGATCTCAGAATGACCTCTGGAGACTAGTGGGAGAATCCCAGTGCAGCCATGGAAGAGGGTACACTCACTTCATTCCCACAAAGAAGAAACCAACAAAGGCACAAACCCCAGTTGGTGCGCCCTCCCTTCTGCCTCAGAAAAACTCAAAGGAAATGATTTTCTCCCTGAGAGAGTGGCTAGCTAATGATATAATATTTCTCTCAGAGGTGGAAGCATGGAAAATGGAGTCACCAGGAGGCATCCATGAAGGAAGGCGCACTGGTTATTCTTTCAGAAAACCCAAAAAACGAAATTGTCGTGAATGTAAAAGGCAAACTCAGAAAATAAAACAACTAAGACACATAGCTCTAGAAGAAAAGGTAGGAATACTTTATTTTAGTCCCGGATCACCTTATATACCAAGGGAACCATTTATTTTATATATATTTAATTCATCATCAAAAGGTGAAGAAGTGTTGCGCCTAGGTGATTGACTTATGCACTCCAGGTGGCGTTCCCCTAGGTGGCCTCCTTGGACCACTAATGTTTTAAGATCAAACTTTTAACAAAAATATTTTCCAATACGACTTCCATAATTGTAGTTTTCAGAACCCATCCATATAGATCATTAGAAAATTGACCTTTTGAAAGAAATGTGATCACAATCTCCTTTCCAATCCTTGTTTAACTCGAGGATAAAATTAATATAGATTTCCTTCATATTTCTATGAACCATGACCTTTAATATGATGAAAACCAAAAAATGTATCCTTAATTTTTCCATTACAAGCACCAATATAGTCTCCATCCACCATTGTCCCATGTTTATTGACAATTATGCCCATCTAGGGCCATACAATTAACTCCTCCAAATTTGGCCCCTACAACACCTCTTACTTTAATTACATTATACGTGGTATTGGTGGCTCAACCGCATATTCAAGGTGATATTTAAAATTTACTCAAGCATCATGTGACTTCTTGAAGCTTCAAATCCCCTCTCCCCTGCACTTGTTCCTCTTCAATGTTGAAGGAGGTCCAAAGGGCATCTCAATGTCTCATCTACATCTCTTATTGTATGATTTACCTTAATGAATTCATTGTAATATTTTTCCTCATGTTGTTATCCCATAATCACTCATGTCATCCTCATTTCTTCCACCATAAAAGTTATTCCATTATGAAATTGTACTTGGAAGATCATCACAACACCCATTTGTTGACAATAAAACCTAATTAGGTACTTCCACAAACCTGTAAAAATTGAAATATAAGTCAATAGAGGGACCGCATGGATTATTTGTTTGAACTATAATAACATTCCAGAATATATAAACATTAAGACTATACTAAATGAGTAGCATATGAGATTGAAGGGTTGTTACAAGTGGCGAGGACATTAATCAAACTAAATCATATTAAACTATAATTCATAATCTATGTATGTAATTATATGTTTTGCACTAAATATGAAATGAATTATCATATGATTTTGGTGTACCATAAAAGCCAACAGTAAATTCTAGTTTCAACTTGAAGCTCATTATGACATTGCAAGGAGGTGGTGTTTAGATGAATGTAGACATAACAATCCACCCATTCATTCACACTGGCTAATTTGAAGGAAGAGGTGGCTAACAATTGGATTCGATGGAAGGTGAGGATGATGAAGCCACTAATGGTTGAACATGTAGACTGATTCAGTGGCACGAGAGGATGATGCATCCACCAATGGTTTAACCTAACAACTAGACACATCATGTAACAATTTCCAATGTGTCAAATAGGTGGCAGTATTTTATTGGATAAGGATAGACGACAAAAATTTGAGAAAGAACCTCCCATTAAAAAACACCTTCGGTCCTCGTACTTCCTTCCTGTCAGATAGGAGGGAAATCAAATAGTAGTAGTACATTAGGCAATACTTTTTCATCGGTGATTTAACAATTTTAATTGCTTAAATTATTTAAGTCAAATTGAATTTTTAATTAATTTTTTTTAATATTTGGATCGATTTCAGATGGAATAAAATTCCTGAGACAAAGTTTAAAATCCATGAAACTTATATTATACAAAACTCAAACTAACTACCTTTCAAAATATTACCAAATTTAACTTATTTAAATAAATACAAAATTATCTATACCATCGACCCTAAATGTGGTAGTCTTGCATGCCAATGAAGGTCCTCATTTCTGAAAAACCTTCACATGATCTATAAACTGCACATGCTCCCAAGAATGTGGCAGTTTTGAATGCAAATGAAGATCATTTGTATAGAGGAGGTAAGAAACAATGGTGGAGGGAGAAGGCTCATGAGCATTTTTGAGATTTAGAGGAGATTGTAGATAGACTTAGAGGCATTGTACATGCCAGGGGGCATGAAAACGGGTTGAGTTCCAATCATTTGGTCTGTGCACGAGTTGTTCATGCCAGAGGGAATTGCACATTGGATGAATTCCAATACTGTGGCTTCTATGTTGATAGTTATCTCGATGTACTCGAATGTGAGGGTATTAAGATGTAATTATTTTAGTTGTTTGATCCAAATAGAGAGATCATAGAGATTTTATGTATGGTTGTAAGTTATTTGTAGTACATTGTTGTTTCTGTTTGAAGTTTGGAGAGTGATTATGTTGTTGGGTTGTATGTTGTTTCTATTTGATTCATTAAATTTAAAATAGAGTGTGTTTGTTTGTGGATTATTTTTGCTACCCAGAAGAAGGTGAATCACTTGAAAAAGAATCCACAAAAATGGAGAATGTGTATGTTCTTTAGAGCACGCAAGAAGAGACTAAGAAGAGTAAGCATGAAGAGACTTACAGGCATGTTTATAAATGTGAGGAGAAGAATGATGTTGCAAATTTCATGTTATAAAAGGTTGTGGAAACCTTGGTGAAGAGAAATAGAGAAGACAAGAAGGTTTTATCTAAATACTTCTTAGAGAAGGAGAGTACAATGAATCAATCCGTTGAATATGAGATTGATTTACAAGTTGCAAAAAACAAAGGCCTAGGAGAAGTCAATAACATGATCTATCTCTTGGATATGGAATATGTAGATGTAATTCACCACATGGATGAATGGATAACCATCGTGGGGAATATTTCCATAGAAACCGAGGAGAAAAATTGCCTATGTGTGGTGATATTTTACTCCATATAGAGGATTTTGGTTCCGGACATGAACACAATTTTGGAGGTGAATATTGTAGAGGAAAGCATGTTGGAACATCATAGACTTGAAAAATTATCCCAAGAAGATTGGGATAGTTCAAGATTGACTTATTGATATGAAAAATCTATTAACATAACAAAATATTGGAAGTGGGATTTTGGAGTGCATGAACGAAACATTGTGGAGAGCGATTCATGGTTCGATAGGTGGAGAAAGATGAGGAAACTAGAGTGCAACACCTCTAAACTTGGAAGTTTAGAATTAAAAAAAAAAGGGAGTATGACATTGAGCATTTTCACCATTATCAGTAAACTATACCACACTCAAAATGTGGTAGTATTGCATGGCAATGAAGTTCTGTGTTATTTGAAACCTCCACATGATATGTACACTGCATACGCACCCCAAAACGTGGAAGTTTTCCATGCAAATGAAGATCCATATTTTTGGAATCATTTTTATAGAGGAGGTAGGAAATAGTGGTGGTGGGAGAAGGCTTAGGGGCATTGTTGATATTTAGAGGAGATTTCATATGCGCTTAGAGCCGTTGTGCATGCCAGAAGACAATGAAAATGGGTTGAATGCCAATCATTTGGTCTGTGTGCTAGTTGTACATGTCAGAGGGAATTGCAAATTGATTAACTGTCCATCTTGTGGCTTGTGGGACAATAGTTATTTCAAATTGATTAACTGACCATCTTGTGGCTTGTGGGACAATAGTTATTTCGGTGTACTCAAACCTATGGGTTCTAAAGATGTAATTGCTTTACTAGTTTTATCCAAATAGAGAGATCATATATATTTTATGCATGGTAGTAAGTTAACATTCATAGCACATTGATGATTTATTTGAATTTTGAGGAGTGACCATGTTGTTGGGTTGTGGTTACATTTGATTCATTAAATTGAAAATAGAGTCTGTGTGTTTGCGTTGGACTAGATACAAGTGAAAAGAGTTGCATATTTCCAGTTCTATATTTTTAACAATGAATGGTTCCTATGCATTCGAGTTGTATGTTAACCTCTTTTTAAATTCTTTGTGTTCGAATTGATTGTAGGTTTTTCTCCCCATTATTTTTGCATCAGTTTGGTATCATAGAAATAAATACTTGTGCAGGTATGTACCTGCAGATGCCTTGAAATCAATCCATATTTGTCCTTATAACAACCTAAGGTATCCGATGAGACTTCATCAATGAGTTAGTCCGAGAGTAGAACTAAGTGTGCTCGGAGGAGCACTAGATTGCACATAGGTGCATTATTTTTATGTATGGGTAATACATTGGATTTTTTTTTGTTACTCGTAGGTAATTAATTGGCTATGAAACAACTCTAAGAGATTTATTTGTTGACAAGACAAAGAGAGATTGGTTAAATTGCAATAGAGATTAAAAATAGAAAAGGTGAAGCGGGTGAGACAACAAGATAAAGAGTGGATCAAGAAATAAATACAAGTGATAAGGAAACTAATAAAATAGTGTGAAGAAATACAACAAAGAAAATAAGAGATACAATCCATAAAAGGGAAAACAAGGACATTGGAGAAACAAGAAAATCAAATAATTCAAAAGAGTAAGATTTTAGAGGGGATCTTAGTTGTGGATTTTGTTTTGTACCTAGAACAAGGAAAATCACTTGAAAAAGAGTCTATGAAAACCAAGAATGTGTGTGTTCTTCAGATCATGCAAGAAGAGGCTAAGATGATTAACCATGTAGAGACTTTCAAACATGTTTATAAATGTGAGGAGAATAACGATGCTACAAATTGCATCTCAAAAAAGTTTGTGGAAACCTTGGTCAAGAGCATTGGAGAAGGAAAGAATATTCTCGATAAATACTTCTTAGAGGAGGCGATTACAGAGGATCAAACCACTAAAGATAAGGCTGATTTCCAAGTTGAAAAACACAAAGGCAAAGAAGAAGTGGGGAATGTGATCTATCTCTTGGATATGAAATATGTAAATTTCATTCACAACATGGTTGATTGAAGAATCATCATGGGGAATATTTCCATAGAAATTCAGGAGAATATTTTTCTATGTATGGTGATATTTAATTCCATACATAGGAGTTTCATTGCTGACGTGAACACAATTTTGGAAGCAATGATTGCAGATGAAAATGTGTTGGAACCTTAGGTACACTTGACATATTATCCCAATAAGATTGGAATCATTCAATATTGACTTATGGATATGAACAATATATGGACATAATGAAATATTAGATATGGAATTTTGGAGTGCATGAATGGAACATTGTCGAGAGTGAGTCATGGTGCAATAGGTGGAGAAAGATGAGGTAACTAGGGTGCAATACCTCTGAACCTGGAACTTCATAATTTTTCAAAAACAAAGGGAGTATGGTGCAAAGCATTGTTTCCACAATCAATAAACTATGCCACACACCCAAAACATGGCATTATTGCATGCCAATGAAGGTCTGCATTTTTGGAAACCTACACACAATCTGTAGACTGCACACACACCGAAAAATGTGGCATTCTTGCATGCAAATGAAGATCCATGTTTTTGGAATCATTTGTATAGAAGAGGTAGGAAAACGTAGTGGTGGGATAAGGCTAAAGAGAATTGTTGATATTTAGAGGTGATTGCAGATCCAATTAGAGGTGTTGTGCGTGCCCTTGAAAATAGTAATTACAAATTGGTGAGGTTTATGTCTTTGTCAATTTGTGAGTCTGTCAGTTAGTCCATCTGTCATTTTGCAACTATAGTTTATTTAGTTTTCTCTTACATTTATGCAAACTTAGTTTAGTCATTCGACAAGTAGGGGAGTTATTAAATGAAGCTATCTTAATATTTATTGAGTCCAGTTAAGTAGATGAAAAGTCATTTGAATTTATTTGTGTATTAAATTTTAAGTTGGTTAGCTTCTGTAAGAAGTCTCAGTCTTTACCCATATATGTTTGAATCTGTAGTCAGTCAAAATACTGTATTCAGATGAAATACACATGCAGATAGGTAGAGATGACATAGTCGTGAAGAAGGAAAAAACAACAACTAAGCAGACGAAGAAGTCTGAGAGCACAAGCTCTATGTCTATAAAGTCAGTAGAATTTTTTGTAGTTGAAGTCAATGAAAGATACAAATTCAGTAGATTCATTTTATACCCATGTCATTTTCCTCATAAATTAGATTAAGTCTCATGGTCAAACCATAGAATACATAAGAGTATTTGAGAAGGTACTTAGGACTCTTCCTCCTAAATTTCATACCCTTTTCGTGACTATAGAAGAGAACAAAGACTTCAATCAGTTTAGCCTAGATGAAATACAATCTCTCCTCATTAATCATGGACACAGATTGAATAAGTCAAGTATGTCATTAGAAAATGAATTTTTTGCGCAGTCATCTATAATTCATGGAAGAGGAAGGGGGAGAGCTAATTCTAGAGGTAGAGGAAGAATTTATTTCAGAAGTGGATGCACTAACAGTCTTGTAAACAATGGTGGAAGAGGTCAAAACAAAAATACCAGTCATCCAAGTGGTCAGAGAGCTGAAAAATGAAATATTCAGTTCCATTACTGTAAAAAGTATGGACATTATGCATATGAATGCAGAAAGAGACAGTATAATCAGAACAATCAACATCAAGATCAGTCACACAATTCAAATAATCTCTCCAGCCCTATTTTTATGGTGCATGTTGAAGCAATTCCTATAGTATCACTAGTTGAATGCAATGTTTCTCAAGCAAGTTCATGTGGCATATGGTATTTAGATTCAGGTCTTAGTAACCACATGACATGGAACATAGAATTTTTTTCTAGTTTGGATAAGTCAATCCAAACCAAGGTTAGACTTGGAACAGATATCCAAGCCATTTTGTTTGGAAAATAAAGTATAAACATTTTAACTAAGCAAGGAGAACAAAAGGTTATGCCTGATGTATATTATGTTCTGGTCTAAATCTTAATTTCATGAGAATAGGACACTTATTACAGAAAGGATACAGAATCTACATGGAATAYAATCGCTATTTGATTATGGATAGATATCCAAGMAATCAAMTTATTGCAAGAATTCAAATSACAAGTAACATATTGTTCCCATTGAGAGTGAAGCCAACCAAGAAGAAAAATACAACACTAGCTRTTTGTAAAGAAAAATATGCACAGCTAGACATTGCATWTACAGTAGAAAGTGCGCACAATTCCAATAAAGAAAATAGTGCATGCAGTATCACGAAAGGAAAAAATGGCGCAGAGACGCAGGAAACTTTCCAATCTGAAGTGCACGATGATTACTAGATGTGGAATTTCATATTTGGACACTTGAAACTTGAAGGTATGAAGCTGCTACATACAAAGGACATGGTAAAAGGTTTACCATTGATTGAAAAAACAAAAAGAATATGTGAAGGATGTATATTTGGAAAGCAACACAAAGAATCATTTCTAGTTGGAAAGTCATACAAAGAAAAAGGACCAATGGAAATAATACATTTAGAAATTTGTGGTCCAATGCAAACACCATCTATATGAGGCACTACATATTTTCTAACATTTATTGATTATTTATTAATAAGAAATGGATTTATTTCTTAAAACATAAATATGATGCATTGGGTTGTTTTCAACAGTTTAAATCACTTGTGGAGAACCAAAGTGGTTATTACATCAAGTGTCTAAGAATTGATAGAGGAGGAGAATACATTTCAAGATAATTCATAACTTTTACAAAGTTCATGGCATCTACAAGCAATTCACCGCGTGCTATACACCACAACAGAATGATGTTGCAAAAAAAAAAAAACATAACCATCATGGAAATGGCACGCAGTATGTTGTCAGCTAAACATTTTTCAAATGAGTATTGGGATGAAGCATTAACAACTGTAGTATACATTATGAATAATTTTTTGAAAAAGAGTGTGAAGAACAAAATTCCTCAAGAAGCCTAGACAAGTATGAAGCATAATGTGGCCCACTTAAAAGTTTTTGGTTTTGTTGCATACACACATGTTCTAGATGAGTTGAAAAAGACGATGGACAACAAAGGACAAAAATGTATATTTGTTGGGCATTCTAAAGAAACAAAATGATACAAGTTGTATGACCCTGTCACTAGAAAGGTCATAATCAACCACAATGTTCAGCTCATGGAGAATGAAGTATGGGATGGAAGTGTAGAAAAGACAGTCAGAATTGTCAATACTATTGGACATGATGACACAAAAGAAAAAGTGGTTCAAACATCATGTACAAGCCAGTGCGAAGTTCTTTCTACAACTGTGACTCAAATCCCAACACAAACAACTTCAGTAAGATCAATAGGTGCACAATCGACACCTAGAGCGCAACAAAGTCTAGCAAGTAGTCCAACTAGTTCTACATCTCGAGATCCAACATTAGCAAGCTTATTACCAAGGAAGACAAGAAGTCTCTGTAACATCTATAATGAGGAAAAAACAAATTCATTTATGTTTTTTCTCTGTTTTCACAAATAGATGATCCATTAACTTTTGAAGAAGTTGTCAAAGATGACATATGGGCACAATCCATGGATGAAGAGATCATATGCACAAAGAACAATCAAACATGGAAATTGGTAGATGCACATGAAGACAAGGATGTGATAAGTGTCAAGTGGATTTATAAAACCAAGCAAGATGCAGATGGAAATGTGTAGAAGCACAAGGCAAGGTTATTTGCAAGAGGTTTTACACAACAACCTAGAATTGATTTCAATGAAACATTTGAACCAGTTGCACACATGGACACAGTCAGAACTATGTTAGCCATTGTTGTGGAGAACAGATGGCCAGTATATCAAATGAATGTAAATTCAACATTTTTCAATGGAAATTTAGAAAAAGAAGTTTATGTGGAACAACCACAAGGATACCAAGTTCCAGGATAAGAAAACAAAGCGTATAGATTGAAGAAGGCATTGTATGGATTAAAGAAATATCCCATAGCTTGGAATAGTTGCATAGATTCCTACCTCACACATAATGAATTTCAGATAAGTGAATGTGAGCCAACATTGTACATCAAAGAAAATCAACAAGGTAACATGTTAATTGTTTTCTTATATCTAGATGATTTGATTTTTACGGGTGATTTTGTCATAGAAGAATTCAATTCAGTCGTGAATGATGAATTTGAAATCACTGATTTAGGATTTATGAGATGTTTTTTGGGTATTGTAGTTCATGAGTCCAAAGATGGTATATTTATCTCACAATCTAATTATGTGCATGAAATATTTAAAAGATTAAATATGATAAATTCAAAAGAAGCCCCAACACTTTTCATAACATGATTGAAGTTAAGAAAGGAAGATAAAGGGTCCAAGGTGGATCCCACACTATTTCAAATAATGGTAGGCAGTCTTATGTATCTAACAAAAACAAGGTTTGATATTATGTATGGAGTGATCTTGATTTCAAGGTTCATGGAAACTCCGAAAGAATCACATTGGAAGGCATGAAAGAGAATCCTGAGATATGTGATTGGAGCAAAAGATTTTGGCATTAGATATTCTACTTCAGAAGATTTCAAACTTATTGGATATAGTGACAATGATTGTGGAGGCAACATAGATGAAATGAAAAGTACCTCTGGGTACACATTTCATTTTGGAATAGGTATGGTATCATCGACATCAAGGAAGAAACCCATAGTGACACTTTCTTCAACAGAAGTAGAGTACGTCGTAGCTTGTCAAGCAGTTTGGATGAGAAGAATGCTAAGGAACAACACGAACCAACAACACTGTTCTGTGACAACAATTCAACCATCATGTTATCAAAGAATCATGTGTTTCACAAGAAAACCAAACATATTACAAGAGTATTCTGTGACAACAATTCAACCATCATGTTATCAAAGAATCATGTGTTTCACAAGAAAAACAAGCATATTGATACAAGGTATTATTTTATCAGAAAATTAGTGAATAACAAAATAATATGTTTACAATTTTGGAGGTCAAAAGAACATGTCAAAAATATTTTTAGAAAAGCATTAGCAAGAGATGCATTTCAACATCTGGAGTGTGCGCAATAACAGAGATGATTGACACTTCAAGCAAATTCAAATTTTGATGTAAATTTTTGTGGCATGTAAATCCCACCTCATTATAATTAAGGGGGAGTGTTCAAAATAGTAATTACAAGTGGGTGAGCACTACAATTTATTTAGTTTTCTCTTACTTTAAGTAAACATAGTTTAGTTAGTCTGAAAATAGGGGAGTTATTAAATGAAGTCCATCTTAATATTTCTTGAGTCCAGTTAAGTAGATGAAAATTCACTGGAATTTATTTGTGTCTTAAATGTTAAGTGGATTAGCTTCTGTAAGAAGTCTAGATCTTTACCCATATATGTTAGTCAGTCTAAACACACATGCAGAGAGGTACATAGTATAGAGTCATGAAGAAGAAAACAACAACAGTTGAGGAATTGAAGAAGTCTTAAAGCAGAAGCTTTGTGTTTGTAAAATCAGCATAGGTTGTCGAAGCTGAAGCGCCAAAGTTATTAATATATATCAATTAGTTTGTGTATTGACAAATTTCATTTATATTTCTGAATTTATGTGCTAAGCATAACAGTGAGTTGTTATGCATCTATAGATCATTTATTAAGTGTTGAATGCCAATCATTTGGTCTGTGTGCGAGCTGTGCATGCCAGAGGACATTGCAAATTGGCTGAATGTCAATCTTGTGGCCTGTGGGCCGATAGTTATCTCATTCTACTATATCTCATTGTACTTGGACCTGAGGCTGAGGCTCGTAAAGATGTAATTGGTTTAGTTGTTTGATCCAAATAGAGAGATCAAAGAGATTTTATGTATGGTAGTAAGTTATCTGCGGTACATTGATGTTCCTGTTTGAAGTTTGGAGAGTGATTATGCTGCTCTGTTGTATGTTGTTGGTATTTGATTCATTAAATTGAAAATAGAGTGTGTCTGCGCTGGAGTAGATATGAGCAAAGAGAGTTGCATATTTCTAGTTCTATATTTTTAACAAAATGGTTCCTGTGCGTTCCAATTATGTTAATCTCTTTTTTAATTCTCTTTGTTTGAATTGAATTGTGGGTTTGCCTCCCATTCCGTCTGCATCAAAATCAAATCTATTTACTATAAGTTTAGTCCATTCCGTCTGCATCGAAAACAAAGCTATTTACTATAAGTTTAGTCTATTCGAATCAACTACTCGACAGTGCAAACCCCTTATGCGATTCATTTGTGCAAAAGTACAATTAAAAGCCAACTGTTTCCTATAGGGTAAGTTTTGCTATTGGGTAAATTACTCCAACAACGCTGCTTCACAAATTATATCCATTTGGCTTCTGTTCGTGTATAAAATTATAAATATGGCTGGTTTCATGAAATTTAATTACTTATAAATTTGAATAAAATACTTAATTCTAATGTTATTTTTAGCGTCTTATGTGAAATTTTACAACTAACATATAAATGTAGTGTAAAAAGTTTAGACCCATCTCACATTTTATATATTCTGTCAAATATTTTGTACTATGTATTATTAGGGTATTTTGTTAAACAAGAACTTTTCCATCTTGGAGAGATGGCTGAGCGGATCAAAGCGGTGGATTGCTAATCCGTAGTACGGATTATCCGTACA
>SNQJ01S0014160.1:8350-31168 GCA_010110895.2 Picea sitchensis
CCTTCTGCACACAGTCATCTAAAATATCCAGACTGGTTAAAAAGGTCCAAACCTTCCAGCCAAAGGTTCGTGATAGCCTTCAACAAGCTAAACAACGCCACTTCTCCAGCAAGGCAAGCAGATCACCAAGATTCAGATTCAACAATCGCTTTCCCCTCTCCCTCGGGAACTCAATGCAATGGAGACCATTTATTCCTAAGGAGGGAGGATTGATCCAGGTGGATATC
Organism: Picea sitchensis; assembly: GCA_010110895.2. Lineage (NCBI taxonomy): Eukaryota > Viridiplantae > Streptophyta > Pinopsida > Pinales > Pinaceae > Picea > Picea sitchensis. The sequence continues at coordinate 8,578 of SNQJ01S0014160.1, forward strand.
GGTGGCCAGCCACCTTCTCCAACTGGGCCAAAACATGTTTCTGGCAATTTTGGCAATTTACTATTTTTAGCAGGTTTTAACTTTCGGGGCCATTTTGAGGGTCCAAATAAATGTTTTTAGAGATAGAGGTTCTCAATGATACCCAAAGGAATTATTGAGCACCCAAAATGAATCTCCTCGACGATACCTTTCTAACAAGCTATCACACGCCTAAAATAGAGATCATATGCAAAAGTTATGACCCCGGGAAGTTGATGTACTCAGTTACCCAAACGGGGCCCACATGACTTTTTTTTATTCATCTCCTAGGGTTAGGTTTTTGGATGTCCAGGACTTTTGGCATTCCCGTTTATTGTAAAAGGGCCTTTAGAGATTCATTGTAATCATCTTCTTGCGAATGTGAGTAGCCGTCACATCTCTTCTCAGAGATAAGCTGCCACCGTTCTAGCGAGTCTTTCACTCTGTATTTTTACAGTCTCTGTACATTTCTCTGATTAATAAAAATCGTGTATTACTATATATCTATTTTATGGTTGCGACTCTGATACATTTATGTTATATTATTGAATATCTGCAATATCTCTGTACATTTCTTTATTATATCTACGCTCTCATTTCGTGCCGAAAATAATCTGGATACCCCTGGTTATTTGGCTGAGGGCCCATGCAATATGGGAGAATGCAAACACAAACCTGTGATAGAAATTTGCAAGGCCTAAGAAGCTTTGAAGCTAAGTGAGTGTGGTTGGGGATAGCCAGTCATGGATAAATTGGATCTTGGCTATATTAACATGCACACGATGTGCATCAACAATGTATCCTAGGTACTAGACCCTGTCGAGGTCAAAGGAGCATTTTTCCAAGTTGGCATATAACTTGTGTTGTCGTAGAGTAAACAAAAACTCTTGAATATGATGTAAGTGTTCATCCCAGGTCTTGTTGGAGATGAGAATGTCATCCAGATACACCACCACAAAATAATTAGTGAAAGGCCGTAATATATCATCCATCATCCTCATGAAAGTTGTTGGGGCATTTTTCAAACCAAAGGGCATGACCATCCATTCAAAAAGGACTTCTTTTGACTTGAAGGAAGTTTTTCATACATCTGTCTGTACTATTGGGACCTGATGGTATCCAGACTTTAGATCAATATTACTGAGGTACTTCCCCCCCTTGAGTTAATAAAGGAGATGGTTGATTCAGGGAATCATGTACCCGTTCTTGACTATGATTTTATTTAGGGCTTGATAATCAATGCAGAGTCACTAGGTCTCTTCTTTATTCTGCACCAGCATGATTGGGCTTCAACAAGGTGATGAGATGGGTCAAATGTGCCCCTTGTGGAGTCGTTCTTGGATATGACTCTTTATCTCCTCATTTTATAGCAGAGAGTAGTGATAAACTGGCACATTGGGTAGCGGTGCGTTAGGGGTCAGATCGATGGGATGGTTGACCTGAGAGTGCAGAGGTACCCTCGTAGGTGATGAGAATATGTCTTTGTATTCTTCCATGACCTTATCCAATTTCTTCTGTTGCCTGGAGAGGTCGGCCATAGAGGTCATGGATATGGATGCAACCTTTCTCTTACTATGAGAGTGAATCACAAAGAAGAAAAGCTTCTCGGTCTAATAAATGACCTTCCTGCATTAGTTGGGAGAGATCAAGGAATTAACACTAGGTGGGACTACCTCAGGTATCCTGTACAATTTTTTGTTCAAAGTAATAATAACACTATGAGGCCTAGAATCATATACAGGATGGCATTTCCATAAATACGGATGGCCCAAAAGAACATCAAAAACTTCAAGGGAAGAAATATCACACAATACCTAATCTTTGAATGGCTTGATGTCATATGAGAGGCGACACTGTTGGCTCACGCGAAGATTGCTTCCTTCAGAGAGCCATCTAATGGTGTAGGGTTGCGGGTGTGACATTTTCAGTAGGGCTAGTTGCTTGAAAACCTCTGTTAATATGAGGTTATTCTAGCTACCACTATCAATGATGAAGTGCAATGGAGTTCCTTTCACCCACATCTATGAATGAAAGAGGCACCCACCTTCCTTTGGATCATCACGTTCACCGTGATGGATCTTGGTGGTAGCAACAATGGAGCTGGTTTCCATGTCAGTGATCTCTCTCCCCTTTTTTGGTTTTGACTTAGATTCATAACCCACATATAATTCAGAGGCTTTCACCTCAACCACCAATGACATCTTTGAGCGTTAATCAACAATGTTATTCAAGGGGCTCTTATGGAATTCACACCACTTTCTTGTATCTTTCTTCATCTACCCATTGTCCTTGTTTTCTTGTGGCTTGGATGGGTTGTCCTGAGGTTTCCCATATTTTCTCTGTCCTTTGTTCTGCGAGTTGAGGCTACCCTTGCCCTACTTCTGCTATGAGGGGTTCCCAAACCCAAAATTTCGCATCTTTTGTTTAAGCTTCTTCTCCATTTTGACAACATATCGATTGGCCGAGCCCAAGGATGATATTTCCAAAAAATCCATTTCTATATGGATGTTTCTATGTAAACCTCCGCGGTACTTGAGAACCATATTTCACTTAGAATTTTTTATACCTAGCTTGGTGCGCAATGTATGGAAGACATTGGTGAACTCTGGCACTCTTTGGTCTCTTTCCTACTGCAGTATGGTCCATATTGTATATAATTCATCATAACTTCCAACCGAGTAGTATTTTTCCTTAACAATATCCCTGAAGGAAGCCCAAGATGGTGCAACTGCAAATAATGTGGATCCCTCTATTTCCTTTTTCTCACAGAAAGCCTCCCACAAATCTTTGACATGGGGGACAACCTTGAAGACAACAAATGTAATATTTTCTCTATTGAAACAGATGTGGACAAAAAAATACCCTTCTATAAGTTTTAACCATTTATCTACGACATCGATATATATTTAAAATTCAAATATAGGAATATAAAAATTGATCTATACCTTAAAGGGGGTGGTGCCTCGGCTTGAGGTGGATGTGTCGCTTGTCGACAACTGTCGAAAGATTCGTGCAAATTTGTCCATTGTCTTGTCCCTTTGTTGCTCAAGGGATTCCTCGAGAAACATTTTGAAAGGATATTGTTTCCCTTCTTATTTATTTTCACCTTCTATGGATGGTTTCTTGGGCATGCGATAGAAGTTGTACTCAAGAGAAACAAGCTCGAGACACAACTCTCTATACGTTGACTGCGTGAGGGACATGCACTAAAAAAGGACAAGGAGCAAGCTGCTTTGATACCATTGATCCATATTTATGAGTGGAAGGAAATGAAAACACAGATTTATATAATTCACATAGATACATAATGAACAATAATAGAGATAAAGTAAAACTTGAATTCTATTAAATAAGAAATATTCTGAAAACTGTAAAATGCAGATTGAAAACAAGCTTGCTAGAATGGTGGCAACTTATCTCTGAGAAGAGATGTGATGAATACGCTCATTCACAAGAATATGAGTACAATGAGGCTCTGAAGGAATTTTTACAATAAAAATGAATTCCAAAACCCTAGACATCCAAAAACCTAACCCTAGGAGATGAAGCGCCAAAAGTCATGTGGGCCACATTGGGGTAAGTTAGTACATCAACTTCCCGGGTTCGTAACTTTTTCATATTATCTTTGCTTAGGGAGAATGATGGCTCGTTGTAAAGGTATTGGAAAGGAGCTTCATTTAGAGGGCTCAAGCAAAGCCATTGGATTTCATTGAGGTGTATAATTGAGAGGGAAAAAAAAACCCGTCGTTTAGGCCCTCAAAATGGCCCCGAATGTTTGGGACCCAAAAAACTACTAAAAATAGTAAGTTACCAAATTTTTTTTTTGATCCAATTGAATAGGTGTGTGGCCTTCGAGATCCTCCTGGATCAACTAGGAATCACGACTCTGGAATTTTTCTCATCTATAATCAAGTTAGCAGATCTCAGCATCACAGGTGTCATCCCTAGTGCAATTAAAGGTTATCTGGAATCACCACATCCACCTATATCTATAAATAAAAGAGAATAAAATATTATAAAAGGTAAGGGCTTGGGGAAATACTTTCTATATCACATGGAACATGAAAGTATCTTCACCGGGGCTATGGATTATCGTTGGAAGTAGAGCAAGGCTTGTGACATCGCGGTGACTCCGTCGGGGTTATGGGCAGTCGCTCGCTACAATTCTCCTTTTCTTGTTTGATCTTGTTTCTCTCCCTCAAAAATGGAGCCCATTATCTTTTGACCCTAAAAGAAAACCTCATAATTCTTCTTCCCCATATCAAGATTTTTTTTTTAACTCATGTTTCACTTGAAAAAAAAGAAAAATTAAATACTTTGTGCTACAATCCAATTTTGAAATTGGTAGAGTTACTTCAAACTCCTCCAAGAAGTTCAGAGGTGTTACTTCAAACTCCTCTGAGAAGTTCAGAGGATTTACTTCAAACTACTTCGAGCAGTTCATAGGAGTTACTTCAAACTACTCTGAGAAGTTCAAAGGAGTTACTTCAAACTACTCTGAGCAATTTAGAGGATTTCCTATCTTTTTCTCCAATACGCAATGATCTCGAGATATGGGAGAAACTCCTTTGATCATATCGAAGGAGTTACTTCTAAATCCTTTGATATGTTCATAGAAGTTACTTTCAACTCTTCCAAACATATTGCAATAGTTACTATCTTGACTTTTGAACTGACTCACGAACTTTCTCTTAACTCCTCTGATCAAACCGACCCCAAACACTACATTAAATTTCATAAATGAGTGTTTTTCTATATAAAAGGAACTTAGTTGAGTTTAGTGTTATCTGAAAAATTTATAGTAAGCGAGGAAACCTGAGATTAAACACGTCAAGCTCAATTCCATTGAATCTCTCACATATCCATACCCACTATGTGGTGGCGTAATCCAGGTAAGAGCATGTCACTTTTCTTCGATTCTAAGGTTATGGTTAGGTTTTTGTCGTTGTTAGTTTTTTCCTTGTCCCTTGCTTCCTTTCCCTAGATTGATAATCTTATTCACCCCTTCCCATCACTTTTCTCTTGGCCGCTTTCCCCTTTTCCAACCTTACATATTGTTCCTTTCCACAGAATGAATGACTGATCACCCCTTTTTCTTCACTGCGAAGGACATTCTCTACACCCTTTCCCATAATCCTTGCCAACCCTGAAGCTTACGTCGAGCATGAAGACCGAAATCCACAAGGTCCTAGGGTTTCTTCATACTCCTCCAAGCTAGTCATGGTTTTTTCCTAGATCAGTCTCATTTTTTCGTGAAAAAACATAACTCTAAATAGGAGACTTCAAAAGTAACTCTTCAAGCACATTGCAGAAGTTACTACTAACTTCTTCGATGAGATCGGGAAAGATAAAACTATTTCCTTCACGCACTTTCAGAAACTCTGGAAAAAACTCCTCCGATCATATCGGAGGAGTTACTTTCAACTCCTCCAATATTATTATAGGAGTTTATTTTAAGTTCTATGAACTCCTCGATAATATGACAATTTATTCCGATCACATATCATAAAAGTTGGAAATAACTCTTTCGATCTCATCAGAGGAGTTGTTACTAACTACTCCAATACGATCAAAGGAGTTGTTACTAACTCCTCCGATGCGATTAGAGGAGTCATCCTTAACCCTTCCGATCTGTATCAGAGAGTTTGTTTTCTTGAGCTTCGATTTCACCTTTCTATAATGGTGCCTAAACATTTTGACCTAAAATCTCATAGGATAATTTGAGCATTGTCTATTATTAACCTGACATTTGCAGGAAACAACTTGCCATGTCTTGATCATTTTAGTAACTCTTACAATTTCCCAATCATTTAGCTTCATTTCAAATAACATGTGATAAACTTATCCTTTTTGAAAGCTCAAACATATCACTGCGGAAGAAGATGACGACGAAATCAACATGGCCTGAGCCATCTAGCAACTCCCAACAAATAGTAGAGGCCAAAATTTTCGGGACCATATATGATGGTACTTTCATAATTATAGAGAAGGATGGAGAGACCTTAAATTGGGGAGAAGTATATTAGATGTTCAAGCAGTCAAAATTCTATGTGGAGGTGGAAGATCCAGATGAGCTCCAAGTATTTAGGAACATCAGAAAGTCAATAATTTTCAGGGTGGCAGCACATCCATCGGTCTTCCCTTATGCAGATGTCATTTATTGGATTTTGAAAAACATAGACATAAATAGTCAATATGTATGTAATCCAAGAAAATAACCTATAGATTCACTTAGAGCCGATGATTTATCTAAATTTTATCACATCAAAGATGGTCAACTCCTCAGCGAGTTGGAAATTACACCGAAAGATTTGTTCCCCACATGGTACAAAGAAGAAAATAAGTTCAAGTATTGGCCAAAGAGTCGGTACCCCATGACCAATTTAAGGATACCCTAGTAGTATATGGTGGACATGTTGTGTAGTGTATATGGGGAACCAAATGAAACTCATTTCCCCATATCATACACGTGCCTGATTTATTTATGTGTAGATTTTTTGGTCTCATTCAACTAAAGAGACATATTGTCTAAAAATATCAAAGCCGCCCTCTTTGCAGTTACACAAGCACAACTAGGAAAATTTCCTAGTTTCCATATGCCCTCATATCTCCTAGAAATAATGTGTATTTCCCACAGGTACCCAAACATTAGGTCAAGTTCATTTCCCATTAACATTTCTATCCACATCTAATGCAAATTTCTTTGGGAGCACAAATACCGAACAAAATACCAAAGAATCTGCAAGCACTTCCTTGCCCCATTGTATGAATTTATCATTTTCACCTCCCCATATTGTATGAAAGACAAGACCATAGAAGTCATAATAAGGATCAGGGACTGGTATTTGATGGAGCACGATACATATATAAGAATATATGGTGCGATAAAACCACCTCACTTACTCTCTCGGTTCATTCTTGACAAAATTTTGATTCAGGAGGTGGCATATCAAACTATCATACATGGGGTCAAAGGAATAATATACAGATCAAAGAAAGTGATTTGGCCTCCACTACCCCTATACATTGGCAACTATTTCTTTGAGAACACCAAGAAAGATTAAACAAAAGTGGACATCTTACTTTCTTACCACTTTGGAGAGGAAATATTCAGGAGGAACGAACCTAATAATATCATTAAACATCACCTCAATAGAATAAAACTCCCATATGAATACACCATTGATTTTTGGGAAGAAGAGGAAGTGCATGAAAATGCCATAACTTACAACGAAGTCATTTTCAATAGGTGGGGCCAACCAAAAGGAAGGATCGTGGATGAAGAAGATACAAGACAGGAGGCCAAAAAAAAGGAAGAATGACATGAAGCTGAGATATCTTATCCCATCTCTCTCTCAATTCATTCAGGTTCCACAAAAGAGGAGGAAGGAGAACCAACAGATAAAAAGAGAAGAGACAAGCAGAAGGTGATGAAAAGGAGGAATGATGCTAAAACGAAAAAAAAATAGAAGCTGACAAAGCAAAGGCCAAGGGAGAAAATGAAGCGAAAGATAAATCTCAATCCAGAGATAAATATGAAACCGAAGAAAAAGTTTCTACATAAAAAGAAAAGTAGATAGAAGAAGCGACAAGAGTAGCAGTGGGATTAGCAGAGAAGGAGGAAAGAAAAGAAACATATAAAGTTGTTGAAGAAGAAATACATAGGAAGAATACAGAGGAAAGAGAGGGTGACACACACTCAATGGACTTGTATATCCCTTGAACGTCCACCACAGGTACATGAGCAGAAACAATGAGTAGTGGTTTAGGCCTTAGGCCCTTGGAACCCTTTTTGATCAAGCAAGGTATTGGATCTAAGAAGTTTCATATACAATAGTAAAAATGATAGAATTGTGCAAGAAAGAGTGAAAAAGGTTCCAACAATAGAAGGATCCCCTTTGTTAGTGGTTACTCAAGTTCCTGTCATAGGATATTTTAGGGAAGACCCTATGGCAACAACTAGGGTAGGATTTCCATTTATGGATGAAACCATAGACAATATACAGAGGCTATGATAGAAAAATGAAGAGAAAGAGATGATGATCAGGGAGGTAGAAGAGAGTCTTCAACAAGTAAAGACTGATGAAGGAAGTCTCCTGAACTTTAAGGCCAGTGCGGAAAAGGTGAGGAATGATATGGAAGGTGTCATCATTGACATTTATGCCAATCTACACCTCTTCAAAAATGTGGTTGCAATAGTTATTGACCAAAAAAATCGAATACAAATGCAACTAACACAATACAACACTATCCATGAAGATATATATGAAATTAATACCTGGATAGCGGAGAATACATATGCACCTACTAAGTTGTATAGACCCTCAAAATCATCTAGAAGGACATACATGTATGCATTATATCATTTCCAACATGTAGGGAAAAGGGCATATAGACAAGTAACCAAGGAGATGAAAATATGTTCAAGGACTCACAAAGTTGCCCAAGAACTAATAAGGAATGGTTGTATCCCAAGATTAGATGAAATTGGGAAAAATTTGGTCACAAAATAATTAGTGAATGTAGTCCAAGACAACATGAGTTGAAGGAGATAGATAGTCAAAGAAACAACCTTTGTCTCCATTGATCTATTTGACAAACATCTGCTATAGCCCATGAAGCTTCACACAATGATACATGATTTCATGAAAAAACTAGAGAAGGATATGAGCTTGCTTGATGAAAACATCGCCATGAATGAAGAAGCACCGGAACAAGTGTTGGGTATGTGTCATATTCTTTGCACGAGTAGTAGTGGCTGAGTGCCTATGCTGAGTGCACAGGGGGGTGCAGCCCCTTGCGCGGGGGTTCGGGGGCAACGGCCCCGAAAAAATTTTTTTTGGCCAACATATTTTCGCCGGTTTCGAGCCGACATATTCTCGTCGGGCTGACATATTTTCGGGACCACATGATATTAGGTGGTTTTCGGCACATGGTTTTTGCCGATGGTTTTCTATTTCCGGTTAAGGAATTAGGGTTTTTGGACTAATCCAGGTCATTGGGTTAGGGTTTTGGATGCCGCTGGCTCCTATATGTATATTGTATTGTAAACAATGTAACACAATTGTATGAATATAATATATGCTTGTTTTCCTGGTTTGGGTTTCCAGGTGAAAAATCTCTGTGTAATGTTTGTATTTGCCATTGTATCTTTTCTGTTCTTTTCTGAATATCAGTTTGCAGTAGATATTGTACAAGGTTATAATTTACAACAAGTTGGAAGTTTGGACAACTTATCTCTGAAGAAAAGGTTCACAGGGAAAGGAAAAATGATTGTTTTTCTCTCGTCCTTTTCCTAACCACTTCAATTTTTTTCCTTTCTTCCACTTTTCATTAGAATATAGAAGATTAAAAGTTTAAGAACTGCCTCTTCAAGAAGAAGGAGAAAGGACACTATATTTTTGTAGAAAATAGAGTAGAAACTCATTAGAAAGTACTTTTGAATTTTCAAGCATTGTATAGACCCAAGAACGTTTTCAATAAATTATACATTGTTAATGAATATTGAGAAGCCCTCAGGGACAACATATTATAGAAGGAATTCTATGCAGAAACGGATCAGAGAATTGAACTACTTCAAGTGAAGATAATTTTTGTTTCTATGGACTATAAGAATGTCTTTTTGTTTTAGACTAATTCTTATACAATCTTTGTCATTTTGCAGTTATTGATATTTCTTTGAATACTTCAATGCCTTCATATTTGTCGGTTATTACAGTATATGTTGTTGTGATCTAGACTAATATTATTATATATGTATATATGAACTTGTCTCCAATTTTCTTCTTTTGTTACATCTAACTGTATAAAAGTTGTGTAAGGTTTTGGTTGCATTATAACTCATCGGTTACTCTAGTGTGATCCTATCTATGATATTTTGGCATATATTAGTAATATATTACTTGTCTCTACACAAATGGTCTTCATCTACATCTATGGATTGAATCCACCCACTTCATCGGTACACTGGACCATAACTAGTACGAAAACCAAAATACAACAATAAATGGTAGTCATGCCAAATTCTGGATGGGACTCCTAATCCATGTGATGTTTAGTCTAATTGGGACTGTATAATAGGGAGTATCCCTTGCTGTTGTCTGGAGAATATGAAACTGTCAACATATTTTTTTACAATCACCTTAAGGATAAGAACATACGGTTGGATCAATATTGGATTTGGTTAGATGGTTCCACATGCCAGTTAAAAAATGCTCGTGTATTTCAATGGTTGTGTACATTTCACAAAAAATCAAGGTACCACATATTTGGAACTATTTCAAGTGTGGGAATGGGAAAGTGGAGTATTATGGAGCATACAGATGCATCAAAAGATATGTTACGTAGGCGAGAAATGAATTTCAAATCTACTTCCCTCATTCAAGATGAAAAATCCATTGTTGAATGGTGTTCTTCAGTAATGGGAGAGGGAACAAGAACCCATGAAGACAAATCACCCATGAAAGAACATATACATAGATATTTTTGGGAGGTTTTTTATGTAGATTGATCATAGTGGTATGAATTCAAAACAATCTAGGGAACTCATGGATTCCATTCAGTTCAAACATTAGACAATGCAATAGTTGAAATATGAACAAGAAAACTCTCTTTCTTATGTGGTCGAGTTAGTAGTAATGAATGGGATTATTGTGAATCGATAGAATATATTGATAGACGGGATCATGTATAATGCCCTATTTTTCAACATATAACTATGGAATTGTCCCAGTAGGACGAGGAAAAATGAAATATTTCAGCAGATTATGATCACCTCTTAGATCTTGTACTGCCAAGTTTGGTGAAACCTTCTATTAAATTTTGAATAACTAACATCAATGTTTTATTCTTTGGTAATTTAGTGGACTCACATGCTGGCACTCCATTTTTTGCATGGAACATATACACAATGGTTTCCCTAATATTTAATGAATGGGACATTGATTATTTGCTAGCACATTACTTAGAGGGAATCAGACCCTCATGTGATTAGTAACAAACTCCGAAGGCATTGAATTTTTTTATTGGGTTGATGTTGATTAAATGATAATATATGACATAGGATGAAATGAAATAGAAGAAATGTGGTTATGTATTTCAATATTATAGACTAGGTGAAGTTGTATACCACTTTATGAACTTGGCTATTGGTACAAACCTCCAACTAAAAACAATGCCAAGTAAGAACTCATAAAAGGTACGATACTTCTTCACTTACTCTAAGCACGTGAATTTAATGGAGAGAATCAATATTAGAAGTGATATTCATGGTATAATAGAATGAACATAAGTATGTAAAAGGAATAATTGAACAAATATCTCATATTTATGAATTATTTAAGTTTTGTCTTCATTTTATGGTTATGGTATTCTTTTATTTTGCAGTTCCTTTTTGTTGTTAGGGAACTATGTTTAGCCTTTTGTTTCCTTTCCTTTCTTTCCTAGCCTTGTCTTTCCTTTCCTTTCCTTGCCTTGCCTTGCCTTTCCATGTCTTGCCTTGTCATGCCAGGGCTTGCCTTGCCTTTCCATGACATTCCTTGACATGAGATGCCATGCCATGTCATGCCATGTCTTGCATTTCCTTTCCTTTCCTTGTCATTCCATTCCATGCATTGCATTGCATTTCCTTTCCTTCTTGTTCCATGACATGTCATGACTTGCCTTTCCAAGACATGCCTTTCCTTTCTATGCCATATCATTCCATTCCTTTCATTTCCTTTCCTTATCATTCCATAAAATTCTATGCCCTGACACGCCTTGCCTTGCCATGCCATGCCATGCATTTCCTTTCCTTTATATTCGATGCCATGCCTTGCATTGTATTTACTTATCATTCCATTCCATGCCTTGCGCTTCCTTTCCATGACATCCCTTTACTTTCCATGCCATGCCATCCCATTCCTTTCTTTTCTATTACATGTCATGCCTTCCCTTGCCATGTCACGTCTTGCCTTGCCTTGCCTTGAATTTCCATTCCATGCCTTTCCTTTCAATGCCATGCCATGCCTTTCCTTTCCATCCCTTGTGTAACATTGCCATTCCATGCCTTGTCTTGACGTTCCATGCCTTACCTTGCATTTCCTTTCCATGCCATGACATGCCTTGAATTTACATGCCACTCGCATTGTCATGCCATGCCTTGTCCTGCCTTGCCATGGCATACCATTCCTTGCCATGCCATACCATTCCTTTCCATTCCATGCCATTCCTTTCCTTTCCATGCCATGTCTTCTCCTTCCTTGACTTTCCATGCCATGCTTTGCCTTGACATTCTATGTCATTCCTTGCCTTTCCATGGCATGTCATGCCTTGACTTTCCATGCCTTTCCATGCCTTGTCAGGCCATTCCATACCATGCCTTTCCATGCCTTGTCATTCCATTCCATACCATGCCTTTCCATGCCTTTTCAGGCCATTCCATACCATGCCTTTCCTTTACATTTCATGTCATGCCTTGCTTTCCCTTTCCATGTAATTTCATTTCTTGCCTTTCCATGCCATGCCATGCCATTCTTTGCCTTTCCATGCCATGTCATGATTTGACTTGCAATTCCATGCCTTTCCTTGTCATGTCATGCCTTGCCTTTCCTTTCCATGCCATGTTTTTCCTTGCATTTCATTGCATTTCCTTTCCTTTATATTCCATGATATTCCATCCCTTTCCTTGCCATCCCATGTCAATCCATGCCATGATTTTCCATGCCATGACTTGCCTTTCTATTCCATGACATGCAATGCCTTGCCTTTACATTCCATGCCTTTCCTTGCCATGCCTTGAATTTCCATTCCATGCCATGCCTTGTCTTTCCATTCCATGCCTTTCCTTTCCATACAATGTCATGTCATTCCTTACCTTTCCATGACATGCCTTGCCATGACATGATATTCCTTTCCTTTCTGTTATCACCATAGCAATTTTCATATCAGGATCCAACTCTTGGAGACTTAGTGAAGAGACACATCACTGTGGAAGTGTGATAGTTTGTGGGATAAGGTCTCATATGGCGGCATGTGGAAAAATATAGCAGAGGCGTGAAAGGTAATACCCAACAAACCGTCGATCTTGAAGTATCCTGGATCAACGACTAAGGCACATATTGGGGAATGAAGCAGCAAAAAAGATAATTATTCGAAGGCGGGCCAGGGAAAAATACCATGGTTTCATTCTTGGATGCATGGCACCTTTAGAGGTACATCAGGGAGAAAATCGGTCTACCTAAAATCATTATCTCCAACCCCCGATATCGAAAGTTGATGAGACTCGATAGACCATAGATCACATGCTAATTTGCATTAATTTTTTCCCAATGCATCTTGTCCTTGTGTTATTTTTCCACTCATATTTTTTAACTTTTTCACCAGCTCCATCAAGCTCCCCTCACCTAAATCCTTCACCCAATGGATCATCCAAAACAGTCATGTACTCCACGAGTCAAAAGTTGGAAAATATCCCAAGCTTATACCTAACCTTAATTCTTATCTAAATCCCTTAGTTCCATCACTTCATTCATGTTTACCCTTATTTTCGTATTCCTGTTGAAAATAAAAAATATTCCTTTTATTAAGAACCCTTATCCTATCCACAAAGTCATGTGTTAAATCCTCATATGCCCAAAGTCTTTAAAAAATTGGAAAAAATGTTTATTATTAATATAAATATTTTTATATTAAAATATTTATATTAATATTTAATCCAATATTTAATTTATGGAATCACGCCAAGTCATATCATGGGCATGAATCTCAATTTATAATGTGGAAAAGTCAAAGGTTGGATGGAGGGCGAGCATACATATCATGGATTAAAGTAACGAGGAGGTTAATTATGTGAAGGCGGGTCGGGGAAAACTATTATGCTTTATTTGGTGGACACGTGAGTTTTTACGAGGAGCACATCGGAGGTAAAAGAAGTTTGGATTAAACCACTAATGCACCATTTATCATATGTTTAATGTGTGGCATTTTTCCAGGAGTGCATTTCAACAACAAATATGGAATTTTTAATAAATGAAATTCCCCCTCATGGTGAAAAGTTTTTATGGAGATAAGATTTGAGTTTTACAAATTAAAGACATTAATGTTTATTTCCATGCAAAGCATTTAAATGGGACGATGCACGTAAACAAAGACTTGGATAATTCTTTATCCAAAGATTTATAGAAGTAAAAGAAGAAGATAAAAGGTATTTTTTTAAAGACGATAAATTAGAAAAACATTACACAGTAACTGTTTTTCCATAGTGAAACGGTAAATTGGGAAAACATTACACAGTAAATGTTTTTCATAGGGAAATGGTAACATTAAATGTTTTTTACAATGAAATGGTAAATTGGGCAAATAAGACATGGTTTTAAAAACCACGGGCATGAATTAAATTATGGAAATTTAATTCTACATGATAGAAAAATATTTGGGAATTATTTTTATTACAAATATATTATTCCCAAATATTTAATGATAATATGGATAAATGTGATTAAATTTGAAAGAGTATGAGTGACATTTCAAAGAGAATGTGGCAGAGGAAGGAGCTAGAGTGTCAAAGGAATCTGCAGGGATCATGAAACGTTTTTATGAAAACTGTCATTTGTAATCATCGTAGAAGATGAAACGTTTCATTTCAGTTATTGTAATCAGTTACACACCAAAGGAACTCAAATTGTATAAGTATTATAGGTTCTGAGTGTATTAAGTGGCGGGCATAAGTGCAAGGGCACAATTTTGGTTGTTCTGAACTTGATTATAATTTTCTGGGACTGAATTGAATACATATGCAGCAGCTTTGAAGTCTCTATGAAAAGATTCTAATGGTGGTGATATGAGTTTTGTTTTCCCCCATTTTATGTGTTTCCTGTGATCTTTTATTCCATATACAATTTTATTTTGTTTAAATTGGAGAGTTAAAGGCCCAAAATCCATCATTTGATGCTCTTGGCTTAAGTAATTTAAACTGTGTATGCTTCTTCTTAGCTAATTCATAATTCATTTCAGTAATGCTCTAATGTAGTTATTTGTTCTCTTTATCTTCCTACACTCTTTTTAAATTTAAGAATAACTCAAATTCATCGCCTCATTTAGCCTTTGTCCTTTGAAGAGTTCTATCAGTCGATGCATCATTTTCATTCACTTTCGGAATTTTGACTCCATAGCCCATAGTGTTCCTCCCCTTCTTTTCCAACAAATTTATAAAAACCCCCAAAACAAACCAAATCTAGCCACCGATTTCCATAGATATATCAAGTGACATGAGAGAGCCCTCTCTGAGTTGAGAAGGCTAGTTCCTTAGCTCTAAATTTGGTTGAAAAAGTTACCTCTGTTGTTTATCTATCAGCTAGACAAAATTTACAGAGTGCTAACACTTTCCATGCCATGTCATGCCATGCCTTGTATTGTCTTGCCTTTCCATCCCATGTCATGCCTTTCATTTCCATGCCATGCCTTGAATTGAATTTCCATGCCTTTCCTTACCTTTCCATGCCATGTCATTCCTTTCCTTGCCATACCATGTCTTTCCTTGCCATGCCATGCCTTGTCTTTCCTTTCCATGCCATTCCATTCCGTTCCTTGCCATACTATACCATGTTTTTCCTTGCCATGCCTTGCCTTTCCTTGACTTTCTATTCCATGCCTTGCCTTGCCATGTCATGTCATTCCTTGTATTTTCATGCAATGCCATTCCTTGGCTTGTCATGCCATGCCATACCTTTCCTTGACATGCCATGCCATGCCATTCCTTGTATTTCCTTTCCTTACCATGCCATGCCATGCCATGCCTTTCCTTTCCTTGACTTGCTATACCATGACTTGCATTTCCATTCTATGCCTTACCTTGCCTTTGCATTCCATGCCTTTCCTTTCCATGCCATGTCTTTCCTTGCCATGCCATCCCTTTCCATGTCATTCCCTACCTTTCCTTGACTTTCCATGCCATGCCTTGCCTTTCCTTGCATGTGTTGGATTTTCATGCCATGCCATGCCTTGCCTTGCCATGCCTTTCCTTGCATTGAAATGCCATGCCATGCCATGCCTTACCTTTTCATTCCATTCCATGTCATTTTTTGACTTTCCTTACCATGCCATGCCATGTCTAGACTTACAAGGTGTTAAATTGTCAAACATATGTAATAATCACTGACCAAAACCTTAGTTTTGGAGATTGTCAAACAAACACTTTTTCGAGAAACAAAATGATAGTGGAGTGGAATCACTATCTGAAAAATGATTCCCCGGATCCAAAGAAACCGATGTTTCATCCATCTGAGTCTTGGTTAGAGTTTTATCACGAGTTGCAAGTCACCTCCTCAAGTCATTCAGGGACAAGTTGTCAATTTGGTCCAGTGGCATAAAATCCAAACCGAGCAGGATAATGGGTTTTCCTAAGATCCCACGCATGTGTTTGACCAAGGCCCACCCGACCACACTACCCACAACCGCATGGCATAGTGTTCTTCAAAATCGACCTCTTGTTAAGAAATTACATTGTGCCTCATTGAGAAAATCCCTAATTGTCGAGATCCTCTAACAAAACAATTTTAGAGAAATAGAATGAATGCAAAGGGACCCCACTAGATAAAACCCAGTTCCCCCAATCTAATGTAACCAACAGTTTTTTCATCTGAGTCCTCATTAGAGTTTTATAGCGAGTTGCAACTCACCTTCTCAAGCCATTTAGGGATATATTGGAAATTTGGTCCGGGTGCATAAAATCCAAACTGAGCATCATAAAAGAGTTTCATAACCTCCTGAACTTCTATTTGGTGAATTCCCACATGAGAATACTACCCACAATCACTCAGTATAGTTTTATTGAAAATCGACCTCTGGGTCAGAAATTGTGCTATGCCTCATTAAGCAAAACCCTATCTTCAGAGATCCTCCAACAAGCACTTTTCTGGGAAATGTAATAATAGCAAAGGGGCCCTACTATTTGAAAAATAGTGCTCCACATCCAATGAGACAAGTGGTTCATCCATCTGAGTCCTGATTAGAGTTTTTTTGCAAGTTGCAACTCGCCTCCTCAAGTCATTCCGGGACATGTTGGCAAATTTGGTCTGAGGGAATTAAATCCAAACTGAGTAGCATAACATATTTCCATAGGATTCCACACTTTTGTTTGGCCAATTCCCATGCAACCACTCTATTCAAAATCACCCGACATAATGTTCTTGAAAATCAATCTCTTATTCATAAATTGCACTATGCCTCATTAAACAAAACCCTAGTTTTGAAGATCCTCCAAATTTTTTTTTTTCAGGAAACAAAATGATAGTGGAGGCACCCTAATAGCTAAAGCATGATCCCCTACATCCAATGTAACTGATGATTTGTCAATACGAGTCCCAGTTAGAGTTTTATTGCAAGTTGCAACTCACCTCCTCAAGCCATTCAGGGACATGTAGGAAATTTGGTCTGAAGGCATAAAATATCGCCGTAAGATTTCACATGTCTATTTTTCCAAGACCCATGTGACCAAGATACACATAATCGCTTGACACAGTGTTCATGAAAATCGACCTCTTGTTCATAAATTGCATTGTGCCTCATTGAGAAAAACCCTAGTTATGGTGATCCTCCAACAAATGCTTTTATGGGAAGCAGAACGACAATAGAGGGGCACCACTAGATGAAACAAAATGCATTGAATCCAATGCAATAGACATTTTTTCCATCCAAGGCTTAGTTAGAGTTTTATCGCATGTTGTAACTCACCTCCTCAAGCCATTCAGGGCCATGCTGGAAATTTTGTCTAGGGGCATAAAATCCAAATTGAGTAGCATAATGAATTCCTGTAATCTCCTACACCTATGTTTGGCCAAGTTCAATGTTACCACACTACCCACAATCACCTAGAACAATGTTATTAAAAATCTACCTCTTGTTAAGAAATTACATAGTTCCTCATTGAGAAAAACCCTAGTTCTAAAGATCCTCCAACAAACACTTTTTTGGGAAACAAAAGAACATTAGAGGGATCCATCTAGCTAAAAATCAATGCCTCGGATCCATTCCAACCAATGGTTCGCCCATCTGATTCCCACTTAGAGTTTTATCGCAAGTTCCAACTCCCCTTCTCAAGCCATTTAGGGACATGTTGGAAATTTGGTCAGGGGGCATAAAATCCAAATCGAGTAGCATAATGGAGTTCCATAAGATCCCACATGTCTATCTGGCCAAGGACCATGTGACCATGCTACCCACAATCACTTGACACAATTTTCTTGAAAATCAACCTCTTGTTCAAAACTAGCATTGTGCCCCATTGAGCAAAACCCTAGTTCCATTGATCCTCCGACAAACTCTTTTCGGAGAAACAAAATGACAACAGAGGGGCCCCACTAGATGAAACCCGATGCCCCAAATCCAATGCAACCAACGGTTCTTCCATCCAAGTCTCGATTAGAGTTTTATCACGAGTTGTAACTCACCTCTTCAAGCCATTTAGAGAGATGTTGTAAATTTGGCTTGGGGGCATAAAATACAAACTGAGCAGCATAACAAAGTTGTGTAAGCTCCCACACATTTATTTTTCCAAGGCCCATGTGAACAAAGTATCCAAAATCACCCGACACTATGTTATTGAAAATTGACCTCTTGTTCAAAAATTGCATTAATCCTCATTGAGAAAAGCCCTAGTTCTAGAGATCCTCCAACAAGCGCTTTTTTGTATGAAGGAATGACAATGGAAAAGCTCCACTAAATGAAACCCAATGCCCCATATCCAATGCAACAAACGATTCTCCCATCTGAGGCTCAATTACATATTTATCACAAGTTGCAACTCACTTCCTCAAGCCATTCAAAGACATGTTGGAAATAGACACAGACCTAAACCATGACCATGAAATAAACCTATACCTATACCTAAACCATGACTTAGAACTATACCTATACCTACACCATTACCATGACCTAAACCATGATATATACCATGACCTAGACAGTGAAAAGACAAAGCATGAGAGGGAAAGGCATGTCAGTGCAATGTAGAAGTATAGATCTAGGTCTAGGCATGTCAGTGCAATGTCGAAGTAAACGTCTAGGTCTAGGTATGGCAATGCAATGTCGAAGTATAGGTCTAGGTCTAGGTATGTAAATGCGAGGGAATGAAAGACAAGCCAAGTCAAGACATGACAATCCCAATCAAGGATAGACATGGCAAGACAAGGGAGGGTCTAGGTCTAGGTCTACATGCTATATCTTGTTATGAAAGTTATTGAGTTGAAAGATTAGTTTTTATTTCTTTGATTTTAAATAAGTCCTTCAAGTTCTATTTTCTTTCATGCAATTCAAAAAACATTATGGATCAATATTATAATGAGACTACACCATAAGGATGGAACATAAACCTATTTAGTGATATCCATTTCTATGTAAATCTTATTAATTATGATAATTAATTTTTCACAACTATGAAGATACCTAGGATATAGGAATAAATAGATCTTATGTAATGACATTGAAATTCTCATGCAAAGTATTTTGATATAAGATAGATGGGATAATAAGTTTTAGAATTACATGCTTAATGAATCCTTTGATTGTAATTTTTGGTATTAAACTTGTTCATTTAGTAAAAAAAATTATTTTTTAAAGCAAAAAGAAAGGTATGATACATGAATGCCATTATTTATTTATCAAATTAACTTGAATTTATTTTTATTAAAATTTCATTGAATTTGGAAATAATGTAATGGTGTTGATGATTATATAGACAAATTTCTTCTGGGAAACTAAAAGTAAAAGAAATTCTCTATAAAAATGAAAAAAATTGTATTTTTACAAACAATTAGTTTTATGAATATCATAATGAAAGTACCTTTTAGATGAATTGTAGTTAGGAAAGGCAAGGCATGGAATGGAAAGGAAAGGCACAGAATCATAAGGAAATGCATGGCATGGCATGGAAAAGAAAGCCATAGAATGGAATGGTAAGGCATGTCATGTCATTGCATGGCATGTCAAGGAAATGCAAGGCAACAAAAGGCAAGGAAATGAAACACAAGGAAATGGAAGGAATGGAATGGAATGGAATGTAAAGGAAAAGTTTGGCATGGCATCGTAAGTCAAGGCATGTCATGGCATGGCATGGCATGACAAGGCAAGGCATGAAAATGAATGGAATTTAAAGGAAATGAAATGCAAGGAAAGGTATGGCATGGAAAGGAAAGGCATGGCGTGGCATGGTATGGAAAGGACAGACATGCCATGACATGGCATGGAAAGGCAAGGCATGGAAATTTAAGGCAAGGCATTGCATGGAAAGGAAAGGCATGGCATGGAATAACAAGGAAAGGAAAGGAACAACAATGGAAAGCATGGAATGGCATGACATGTCAAGCAAATGCATGTAATGGCATGGTAAGGAAAGGCATGGAATGACAAGGAAAGGGAAGGCATGACAAGGAAAGGGAAGGAAAGACATGGCATGACATGGAAAGGGAAGAAAATGAAAGGCCTAACATGGCATGGAATGGAAAGGTGAGGCATGACATGGAAAGGAAAGGCATGACATAACATTGCATTGAATGGAAAGTCAAAGAAAGGAAAGGCATGACATGATAAGGAAAGGCATGGAATGACATGGCAAGGAAAGACACAACATGGAAAGGAAAGGAAAGGCATGGCATGGCAAGGCAAGGCATGACATATCATGGAAAGATGATGCATGGCATGGAAATTCAATTCAAGGCAAGGCATGGCATGGCATGGCATGGTATGTCATGACAAGGAAAGGAAATGCAAGGCATGGAATAACATGGCATGACAAGCAAGAAATTACATGGCATGGCAAGGACAGGCATGGCATGATGAAGCAAGGAAAGGAATGACATGGCAAGGAAAGAAATGGCATGACATGGAAAGGAAAGGAAATGCAAGACATGGAATGGAAATAAAAGGCATGGCATGTAAAGGTAATGAATTTAATGGCATGGCATGGAAAAGAAAGGAATACCATGGAAAATCAAGGAATACCATGGCATGTCATGGAAATAAATGGCATGGCATGGAACATAAAGTCAAGGCAAGGAAAGACATGACATGACAAGGCATGGAATGGAAAGGAAAGACATGCAATGGGATGGAAAGTCATGCATGGAAAGTCAAGAAAAGGAAAGGAATGTCATGGAAAGTCATGCGATGAAATGGAATGGCATGGCATAGAAAGGAAAGTCAATGCAAGGCATTACATGGCATGGAATGGCAAGGCAAGCCATGACATGGAAAGGAAAGAAAGGAAATACAATGCAAGGAAATGCAAGGTAAGGAAATGAAACACAAGGAAATGTAAGGCATGGCATGGCATGGCATTGCATGGTAAGGAAAATGATGGCATGGAAAGGGAAGGTATGGAATAGCAGGTCAAGGCAAGGAAGGGAAATCCAAGAAAAGGTAAGGATAGAAATGGAAAGTGAACGTAAGACATGGAAAGTTAAGGCAAGGTAGGGAAATGTAAGGAAAGAAATGGAAATGTAAGGAAAGGCAAGGCTAGACATGGCATGACAAGGGAATTTATAAGTATAGGTATAGGTCTAGGTATTGCAAGGAAAGGCAAGGAAATGCAAGGCATGGCAAGGACAGGCAAGGCATGTCATGTCAAGTCAAGGCAAGGCAAGGCATGACATAGAAAGTGTTAGGGTCCTATAATTATAGGCGAGTCGATACTTCGACTGTTATTTTGGCATCTCTCCGGGTGACGAAGTATAGCTCAGGTGATTCCGTTTCCTCCCTCCCCTCTTGTCGCTCAGTCCTCCATCACCTTCTGCATCCTTCATCCGCTGCAATCCTCTCCCCCTTGTCTTTCGTCAACCTCCATTATCCCGCCTTCCATCCCTGCATAAATGGACTTAGGATGAACCAAAAAGTTAGTAATAAGGTTAAGCTAGATTAAGTTTGATTAATAATGACTATTTAATAATTGATTAATTATTAATTAATTTTTAATTAATTAATTATTAATTTAGTGAGTAATCTAGATTAATGATTAATAAACAACTCTTTTACTAATTAATTAATCATTAATTAATTTTTAAATTAATTAATTATTAATTAAGGTTAGAATCTAGGTTAGCATCTTAGTTAATAATTAGGATTAGTTTTAAAAATTAAATAAAGTAATTAAAATTAAAAACAAACAAAAAAATTAAATAATATCAAAAAACATTATAAAAAGTTATAAAAATTACAAAATACAAACAAATATAAATAATAAAATAAACAAATATAAATAATAAAATAAACATATTAAAACTAAAATATAATACATGACATAACATTTAAAAAGTAAAAAATAAAAAGAAATTTAATAAAACCTACATTCCCTAAGTCCTAAACTAAACTACCCTACCCATTCCCCCTTACGTACCCTCACACCCACGTACTCCACTCCACTCACCACCCACGTCCCATCCCTCACCTACCTCCACTACCCTCCCCCTACATCATCCCTACGTCATCTCCCCTATCTACATACACTCCCGCCTACCCATAACCCCCGTGTAAATTTCATACAATGCGCGCCCCCTTCACTTAACCAAAGTTTAATCAACGTACATTGTTAAATTCCGGACCCCCC
>SNQJ01S0014160.1:37035-66336 GCA_010110895.2 Picea sitchensis
ACATTTCTGCAAACAAAGCTATATCAGACAGAGAGATCCCTCTCTGAGTCTTGGAGGGCTAGATCCAAGACTCGAAGCGGTTCTGATGTTGCCTCTGTGATTGCCTTTTCAGCCTTGGGCAAAATTACAGAGTGATAACAGAAAGGAAAGGCATGGCATGGAAAGTCAAGGAAATATATGGCATGTAAAGGCAAGGAAAGAAAAGGAGAGGAAAGGCAAGCCAAGGTAAGGCAACACAAGGCAAGGAAAAGGAAAGGGAAGGCTAGACAAGAAAGGAAAGAAAAGGAAAGGCAAGGAAAGGCAAATCTAGTGATCACATACTTTTTTGTGGATGTTCCATCGACTTGGAATGTTTCACATTCATCCATGGAGTTGGCTACCTTGGAATTCACACACGTGGAGTGGTTTCATGCATGCACATTCTTTGAGGGAGCATTCCATGTGGACACTTGGGATTAGAATTGAATTGATGCCTATTTTTTGTGATGTGTTCCATTCATGATCATTATTTGGTGCATACTACTACTATTTTTGGATGAGACTGAATTTATTTGGAAAGGATAATGTGCACATGTTGTAACATGGTCCAGCATGGATTGAGGAGAGATCTAACTAATTCATTATTCTAATATTTATTTGACTTTTCATGGAGTTAGTTAGAAAATAATAATATTTTATTGTATAAGAGAAGAGACTAACTCTATAAAGAAGAGTTATCTCTCTCCATTGTAAAGGTTGGAGAATTTGGGTATTTAGGATCTCTCCTCTTGGGCTACATTGTAGAAAATTTTGGCAAGCTTAATGGAGAATTTGAGGTATGTTTTCATTTTAGGTGAGGCTTTATTGTGCACTCATATTTTATGTGTTGATTTTGTATTAAGAAACCCTTGTAACATGTTGTGATTTACATTATAATAAACCGTGCTTCATTTTAGATAGAGTAATGTCAGGTTTCAACCCTCTTATTTATATTGTGATTATGTTAGCATACATGATTCTTATTATTGGTTCATGGAGTATTAAATAGGATGGGACTTCAATATTTTGTCAAATTTAGGTTCTTCATAACCATTAATTTCATATGGATTTATCACTTAGAAATATTTTTTTCCATAACATATTTGTTAATGAGTAATGTAAGTATTTATAATCACTTTAGAAAAGAAATAACTATTTTTACTTACATAGACTTTCTTAACACGTTAAAAAGTAATTAATCAAATTAAATAAATTATTATAATGATTAGTTAAATAATACACTCCAAATCTATTTTATGTTTTAAATGATCCTTCTATCATTTGATGTATGAGTTTCTCCTTCGAACTATTGAAAGACAATATTCAACTTATCATACTAAGAGATATTAAATTGAAGGTTATAGGAGATTTTGAGTTTGACATTTCATCTTCTCATGATGTTTTCATTATCCCAAATCCATCCATAATCTCAAAGTGTGCATTGATTTCAACTCATGAATTATTTTGCTCATGATGTTCAAGTAGGTTTCTCCCCTTATAAAACAATGTAGATCTATGTTTCCTAGGAATATTCTTGTAGTAGTATTTTTATTTGGAATTAGTTCTTAGAAGAACATATCTACAATGATCTTTCTATTTACTTTTTCTGAGAGTTATCTTTTGAGAATATATTTCTTTAAATCCATTTAGATTATATTGATTTCTTGCAATTTCATATATAACATAAAATAGTGGAAATCAAAACACTTTGAAATTCATAAATTTATCAACATAAAATGTAGAAACAATGATATTCATAAAAGAGGTTCCATGAAATGTATGTGTGTGTGTATTCAACATCACCTAAATTGTTTATTTTTTACAAAACGACACATCATTCCCAATATACAAAAAGACAACAAGTTCCCGAACATAAAAAACAACCATATGGTGGCCTAGATACAAAATGGAATTCATGGGTCACTCATTGACCACTTCCACCTTTTCCACCCTCAGAAGCATCCTAGAAATAAATATTTATTCTCTTTCTCAAAGAAGCAGCTTGAGTGGTTTTTCACCAAGGCATGGTTCGTCACTCCAGAGACTGCACAAAGAGAAACAATTGTTATAGGTTTTTTTCCATAATGAATTAAAAGAATTACAAAATGATACTTTGTAATTTAACATAATTCAACTCCCCGCATACGGTACTGAAAATCGTGAGGTTTTACCTTCCTCTGAGACCATAATGTCTCAACAATTCCACCTTGCATCAGTCACAAAGATCAAATCATGAAATTTAAACAAATATCAATAAATTCAATTCCATTCATGATACATAAAAAATTATCATCAACACATTATCTCACTATAAATATTTTGGGCATTGATGGAGAGTCGCTAACATGTGGATCGCTCAGTTGTAAAACCTTCTTCGAGGAAACATTTACTATGGCAACCTCGATGGATGACAAAAATGGAAATGGTGGTGGGGGTGGGTGGCATATAGGTGCATCCATTGTGGATGGATGTGATGGAAGAGGTGGTGCAGATGGGTGGCCTGTGGGTGCATCCATTGAGTAAGCATGGGATAAGAAATATGGTTAGGTTTGGTGGAGATGAACCCCCATGGGCTCTAAAAGTGATGGAATAATTCTTGGCCTCGAAATAGGTAACCCAAAATACACGGTTGTTTTCCCAAGGAAAGGACTACTAATATAACTAAAGAAAATATCAACAACCTGCATACATATTAATAATATTGTTATTAGTACCAAATACTAAAATTAAACAACATAAATACAAAAAATTTGATACTTAAACAAGATTTAAATGTGTTAGTACTAAGAATCACCCTCATATTGCAATGAGGATACGCCCAATCCCCATCAAATTATGCATAAATGTAAATGAGTGATTTAAGGTCAAATGGAACAGACTTGGAATAATAATGTTTTAACTTGAAAATATGGGCTAGCATGCACAAGAAAATGAGGTATTTATTAGCTTCATTTAGTGAATGGGAGTAAAAGTGAATAGGAGGAAGACTTAGTGAGGTATGTGTAAAGGTCTACTATTGACGTTAGGTCTTCAAGCAACCCAAGGAGGAAAAGCTCAAACACAATAAATTCTTGAATTCAAAGTTTAAAGAACATTGAAGAACATCATAGCGGTATTATAATCAAACATTCATCATAACACAACCATAAAAATATCATGTGGATCATCCAGTCATGAAAAGTTCGGCATAATAGGCAACAAGATGAAATAAGAGAAACCGAATTATATTAATAAAAAAATCTCAAGTCCAGTACATAACCAGAGAACCAATCGACTTAGTCAAAAATAATACAATAAGGGAGCCCAGATCAACCATTCGAACCCTCTTAGTCATTTAGAGTATGTATTTATAAAAAAAAAGGAAAGGAAACATCTAGAGGTGCGAGTTGGCCTCCATCCCCTAGGATTCTCCAAATAGTTACCAATCTAAAAGCTCTTAAAAAACTGCTACAAAATAGGAACCATGTTGGAAACTACTCCAACAAAAATTAAATGACATGTCTCCCTTGTGGCACATTCCTTTCCATTTCCAAGTGTCCTCCAGGGGTTGTATGTTGTCACCATGCTACCACTTGTGATCCTCACTTCTATCCACATCATCAATCACCCAAAAGAGTGATGAATTTGAATCCCTTGATTGTAGGGGCCAATTCATAGAGCAGTTCAATAACATAATGGGTAGCCAGTTCTGTAGCACCCTTTGCAAAACTACTATGCACATTTCATAGCGCCTCATCGAAAACAGGCCTGCAATTTCCATAGAGCCAATCCTGTGTATGACTGTGTGCAATTCCGTAGCGCCTCCTCCAAAACATATTATGCAGATTTGGTAGATCCATACCTAAAATAGCCCTTGCAAAATTGGTAGCGCATTCATCAAAACAACTCTGTGGATTTGGTAGCACCATCTGCAACTGTTCCTACAGATTCGATAATTCCATTGTCGAGTTCATCTAGGATATTTCGTAGATTCTACATAAATGCTAGCTCCATTGTGTAATTCGGCTAGAATATTTTGTAGCATGTTAGGTAGAAAAATTGCATACCATATTATATAGACGATTCTGTAGCACCATGGCGCTATGGAATGTCTGTGCCTTTTCTATGTGATGAGATTAATCCTTCAAAAGAACAAAAAATTAACTGATAGGTTAGGAGCCTACAAATGCATGTATAGGTGGAAACAATTATACATCCTTGATCACTTTACTCTTGCAAAAAGATACCACCCACAAAAATGGATCTTATATCCCCCAACTACTTCATCAACCTATCGCTCCTCCTTGTTGCAAGAGAGCTTCCCTCTACAATAGGAGCACGATTTTATTTTGCAGGGATACTCTTCTTGACTACAGGTGTTCTCTTCTTCCCTCCTGATTCTTCTCTTTCAATGGCAGCTTCTACCATAACATTCAAGTTCCTCTGGGCCAATTCATCCTTGAAATGCTGTAATTATTCTTTGAGCTTTCTATTTTGAGACTGAAAGCCTATGTTTTTTCTGTATAGGTTCTTAAGTTTCTTATGGAGAGGAAGGGCCCTTCTTGCTGCAAATATTTCCAGATCAAGGGTGTTAATGTACATATCCATGAGCTCCTTCATATTAATTCTCTTATATAAAATTTCTTCTTTCAAACGAGAAACCTCCTTCCTACCCTCCCTGAGCTATCTAATCAATCTTTTGAAAGTGTGATTACCAGGTGGAGTGTTGATGTTGATAATGTCAATAGGTTTCTCAATGGCTTCACCTTTATCTTTATGCTGCATAGGGGCTCTGTCTATCACCTCAATAGGATTCTCAATTCCTTTACCCTTATCTTTCTTTTTCTTTGGAATTGAAACCTTGGTTAGGGCCTCTACTTCAACAACCTCCTTGAGAGTTGATGATCTAGTAAAAATATTCCTGACTTTTATGCTAGCTACTGGAGCAAGTGAAGAGAAATGCAATTTCCTTCCCTTCTTGGTTATGGATTTAGTGTATGAAGGGAATTCCTCCAATTCAGGTGCAGGAGGATCTAAAAAGTATCTCTGTGGAGACTGGTGAGCCTCCCTCTCTGTTTCTTCAATTTCCTTGATGACTTCTTCATCTTGAGTAGAGGCTTTGCTCTTTATTTTCATGCTTGTTCCAACTGGAGAAAAACTAGTAGATGGAAAAGGGATCTACATCTTAGACTAAGGAGTAGAGGCTATATCCAACTGCACGTGGGAAGAAACAATGAACTAATCCCATGGAATGTTCCTCTTCTTCAACTCTTCCATCACCAACGTCCTGATCATTCCAAAGTGAAAGAAACTAGTTTCCACAGCCTTGGACTTGGCTTGGACTCTATCAAACATCTTCCCCATGCTCCTCAAAAGGTAGAAAGGGATATTTATTGCATATTTACCAGTAAAATGAATCATGAGCCTTACATGGTACTGGTATAACATGTTAAACCTTCCCTCACATGTAAATTATCTCTGGATGATCTTCAATATTTTTTCAAAATCTTCAACTAGGTGGCTTCTAGGCACTCCCTTGAAAAAATTGTGTGATTGATAGTTTGGTTTGAGGAAGTCCTTGGAAAATTAAGCATTTAAGATCATGGATTTAAACCACCTCTCACTATTATTAGGAATCCCTATGGCTACTGCAATAGAGGCTTGAGATAGCTCAAAATCAAGGTCTCCTACCTTAGTCTTGATGCCATCAAAATGTAATGCAAATTGCCTTGCTACTTCAGGGTGTCCCCCTTGGAAAAAAGAGAGGTAGCCAACCCTTTGAAAAACCTCCCTAACCATTAGCTCAACATCAAACAGGTGCATGTTAGAGGGTTTAGTCCTGAACACACTCCCTCCCTAGTGATATTTCTTCTTTTGAGGTGTCTCCATGGATAAAGACAGGGGATCAAAGATTGTGGTGAAGTGAGGGGTAAGGAAATAAACAGAGGTAAATCTCAATGAGATATGATAGTGGATAATGCTTACTCTCTCTCAATATATTCCTCTAACTCACCTTGATTTAAAAATACATTGGTTTTATGGCCTTTCTTTAAAATTGAGAGAGAGAAATTATGAGTTAAGGATGGTAGGGATGCACTGCTCATCTTTATGTCACCACACCATGGTCATAAAAGTTTTGGAAAGGAAAGGACTGCAATTCCCCTTACTTCCAGTGGATTGTAAGATGAAAGAGTGATGATACAGTGAAATAAAAGGCTAATGAAAAGGTATTTGAATACCAAAAGGTAGAACTCCAATACAAATAAAACACAGTGCATGAAAACATGGGATGTGTAGCATGGTTTTAGAAACATCTTTTTGTAGTGCAGTGTGCACATAGGGACCAAGTGATTACACAAGTACTCAATATTCAAGAGAAAAATGAATTCACCTCTAGCATAGGTGAATTCAGGTGACAATGGCTGAAAATTATATGGGAGAAAAGCTACAGATGCGAATGGATGAGGGAGGAAGTAGTCTGCAGTGTCGAGCACTACCAAAAGATGAGGTAGGAGGTATCTCCATACTTTTCCATGCAATGGAGAGAGCTCATGAAATACCTGGAGATGTGATTGAAAGTGGAGGATATTCAACCAGTTAGGAAACCACCACGTCCACCTTAGCCTCCAATTTAGCTTTGGCAGTTGATCCCATAGCGCAGTCTGCAACTAGTCTAAACTAGTGATTACATAGGTACTCAATATTCAGGAGAAAAATGAATTAACCTCTAACATAGGTGAATCCAGGTGAAAATAGCTACAAATTCCATGGGAGAAAATCTACAGATGCGGGTGGATGAGGGAGGAAGTAGTCTGCAACGTCCGACGCTACCAAAACCTAAGGTAGGAGGTATCTCAAGAATTTTATATGCAATAGAGAGATCTCACAGAATACCTGGATATGTGACTGAAAATGGAGGATCTGCAGCTAGTTAGGAAACCACCACGTCCACCTTATCCTCCAATTTAGCTTTGGAAGTTTATCCCGTAGCGTAGTCTGCAACTAGTCTGAACTAGTGATTTCAGCAGCGCTAAGCTTGAGAGAAAATTTCAAATGCTCAAAACCGTTAGAAAAATCATTAATAACCAGATCTTAATATCCTTCTTTAATGAAAAATGGCATTGAAAAAAAGATAGATCATGACCTCAACATATTATGAAAAATTATGGCAAGGATCAAAGGACAAAGAGTGTGCTACGAAAACTCTTAGTGAGTTGGAAACGCCTTTTTCAAAAACTTGATTTGACCCCCCCTTAATAGAACATAGGGACAACATGGAAAGGATAAAGAGTATGAGTGGATGGAGTGACGTGTCAATTCATAAAGATCATGGGATGGGTTATTCTTGATGTCAAGTCATGAGGTGAGTCAAAACATAAACCATAGAATGAACCTAGGCTTAAAATCTATGTGTGGGCCAAAACTGAGCCAAAACCACAAAAACTAAATTCTAAAGGCTAAAAAATTAAACCTAATGGATAAAAAACCCAAGGCAAATTTATGTGATAACGAAATGAACACATGTTCACAAAACTTGATCAATGGTTCAGCCTTGAAAGATGCAAAATTATCAGTAACAATTTTTCTCGGACAACCAAATCTTGACATGATATCCTCAAGAAAACCAATGATTACCTTTTGGGAGGCATTCCTTGTAGGGATGGCTTCTATCCACTTGGTGAAGTAATCACTGGCAGTCAAAATCCATCTATGATGTCCACTTGAAGCAGCATGAATTTCCCAAATGATGTCTAGGCCCCACTGCTGAAAAGGTTCTAAAGCTACAACATGCTTCAATGGAAAAGATTTGAGTTTCTTCTCTCCAAAAAACGGTTTGCAATTGGCACAACCTCTAATATTTGCACAAACATCAGTAAAAAGGCTAGGCCAAAAAATACCTATATCTGAGGATCTCATAGGCTGTGGTTCTCTAGAAGTTATGGCCCCCACATAAACTGTCATGAAAATCATTCAGAACTCTTTGGGCCTCTTGTGGATCTATACATCTCAAAATTAGTCCTATAGAGGATTTCCAATACAAAACTTTGTCAATAAGACAATATTTGATTTCTTTGAGCTTCAAATCTTTTACCTTGTTCTTTTCCAAACCATTAGGAGGCTGCAACTTCTGCAAAAAATATATGATGTCCTTGTACCAAGTGCATTATGCCAAGTAGGGGATGACTTGAGAACCTTTATCAGACAACTCATCTTGCTGATTTTATGAGCTAATGTTTATGAAATTAACCCCCAAAGATTTGCAATTTGATTCATCCAACAACCTAGCTAAACCTTGGCCTTTAACCAATTTAGTGGGCTTTATTTCAAGATCAAATTCCATAATTTTGGCAATCCATTTGCTCCTTCTTCTGTCTATGTCATGATGAATAAGTATCTCTTTCATTGAGGCTAAAGAGACATATGAAACAAATTTTGAATGAAACACATATACTCTGAAAGAGTTGAGGGCTTTGAACAAAGCATAAGCCTTCTTTTCCATAATGTCATATTTTATTTCATCATCCCTCAATGCCCTACTGAAAAAGGGAATAGGTTGCTCTAACCTTTTTGCATTTTTCTGAAATAAAACAACAACTACTATGTCAAATGAAGAAAAACAAAATGTCATAAACTCCTTGGACTAGTCAGGGATAATGAGCACAGGTGCTTCAGTCAAAGCCTTTTTTATTTGATCAAAAGAATATCGAGACTCAGTAGTCCATTTGACTTCATTTCATTTCCTCATCATGGATGTAATATACATTACCAATTCAACAAAATTTGAAATGAACCTTCTCAAAAAAATTATTTCCCCCAAGAAAGACTGAACTTATTTCTTGGATCTAGGGAGATACAAGGTCTGGATGGATTCTACTCTTCTTGAATCAATTATTACCCCTTCATCTAATACAATGTGCCCCAATAATTTCCCTTCCTTCATAGCAAAAAATGACTTTTTAGGATTGAGAGAGAGACCAAACTTTCTACACTTCAAGAAGACCTTTTTCAAATGATGATAATGTTCTTTATCATATTGTGAGAACACTATGTTGTCATCCAAATATATGACTACAAACTTTTCCTTCTCCCCAATAAAGGCAATGTCCATGGCTCCCTAAAAGGTCGCTCCTGCGTTCATCAATCCAAAGGGAATTTTAGCATACGTGAATGTAACCTAAGGAGTGGTGAAGGTTGTCTTCTCTCTATCTTTAGGAAAGATAGATATATGATTGTAGCCAAAAAATCCATCAATCATAGACATCCTATATGACCATGTCACCCTCTGCAATATGTGCTCCATTTGTGGTAATGGGTAATTTTCTTTCTTGGAGCTTCGATTCAAATTTTTTAAATTGACACAAAGTCTGATTTCCCCATTTTTATTTCAAACTTGGACCAAGTTAGCCACCCATTCAGAGTATCTCAAAGAAATGATAATTTTGGCATCCAAGATATTTTTTCCCTCTTTTTCCATAATAGGCAGCATCATAGGATTTATTTGTCTAATTTTTTGCCTAAATGGCTTGGTCTCTTCTTTCAAAGGGATCTTATGTTCAATGATGTTTGTGTCGTATGTTCTCAGATATTCATATGTCGAGGCAAAGACATCAACAAAATCCTTTAACAACTAAACATATTCAACCCTTTGTTCCTTTGAAAAGTTGCTAGACAACTTGACATATGTTTTATCCTCCTCTGTACCCACATTGAATTCAATCACATTAGCATTTCCAATTTAACTTTTAACCTTTACAACAACACAATTTCTGTCGAAAAATATCTCTAAAGGAACTAGTACTTTTGGAATATGGTTACTAGGCAATTGAACAATATGATGGTTAGCAATTTCATTCAGAACAACATCAGCATGAGGGCTATTTTCAGTATCATGATCTTGATCAATATGTAATGAAAAAAACTCATCCACACTCTCAAGAAAATTTTTAATCTCAAGATCATCCTCAAAAACCTTCCAATGTTTGACATTGTCAGGTATAGAGAGTCTATACTTCACTTCTACATCATATTTGAGTTTAGGTGGCAAAGGGACTCTGAAATTACTTTCTAAAACATCCAAAGAATCTGCCATGATGTTCTCCTCTCTTGGAACAAACGAGATATTAAAATCTAAGAAAAAAATGTCAACAAGATCCCAAACTTCATTTCTGTAAGTCCTTAGCCTAGGGTGTTTAGCTTGATACAGATTTTTTATTTGATGGGAAATTAATTTAGCATCTCCAAATACTGATATCTCTTCAATCCCCATGTCTTTAGCAGCCTTCAAATCCAACACAAGAGCTTCATATTCTGCCACATTGTTGGTAGTTTTGAATTCAAGCTTGTAGGACAAAGATATGGTATCTTGAGTAGGGGAAGCAAAGACTACTCTAGCACTAGCACCTTCCTTATAAGAGGCTCCATAAAAAAACATCTTCCAAATAGAGGTGTTTGGAGGGGAATATTCACAAAAGGTAATCGACTATTTTCTGATTTCAAGAGGAGGTTGAGGAGCATAAGTGAGCTACAATATACTGGATCCTAAATTAGTATCAAGTGAAAAAATAGGATGGTTGGTGGGGTTTTATTCATCATTGATGATGTAGGCTAATTGAGCCTCCCTGTAAAGCCTTCTATGTTCTCCCCCAAACACAAGAATGGTGGCATATGTAAGGTCCATCTGCAAGGTTCCCCCTAGTATTTTTATCCAATATCTTGACAAGAGCATACCAAACATATGGGGGACATAAACTACCACAATATCCATGACCACACTTTTCATGAGCAACTGAAACAAGGTCACAAAAAGATCTTTGATAACCCCAAGACACTTCACTTTCCTAGACTCAAAGAGTATAAGTCATGGTATGTTTTTGTAATTTCCAACCCAAGCTCATCCATGACCTTTTTTGGCATGATATTGTGAGATTCCCCTGATTCCATCAAGAAGTTATGCACCACCTTATCATGAATGTCCAATGATGTATAGAAAGGAGGGGATAAATCATCTCTATCTTCTATCAAAGGTCCTAGGATGACTGCTGGTTTTTCATCTTGAAGGTTGACTGAATCAGTGGAATTGGAGGAAGGTTCAGGCTACAACATTTTGGAAAGATATCTTTTGAATTCCTCATTTTTTATCATCTCCAAAAAAGGTACAAGGATTTTGATTTTTTGAATCTCACTTTCAAAGCTGAAGGAAGATGGAGATTTAAAAATCTCCTTGACTTCTGGGGTAGGATTCTTAACCAATGCTTGAGGTATTTTTGCATATTTTTCTTTGCTTCCAGCTACCATGGGCTTAATAGAACCTTTTGTTTTAGTGGGCTGATCAGAAGTGTCAGCCTTTTCCTCTTTCTTTTTGGACCTCAGGTTGTATCTATTAGGATTTTCTTGTGTTTTCTCTCCCTTACTCAATTCATTTATTTTATTATCCATGATAGATTCCTCATACGCAGATTGATTCAAATGAGGGGATGAAGAGGTGTCACCAAGACAATGAATTTCAGGATCCATTTCTTCATCCTCTCCTTCTTCATCAACAACAAGGTTGTTTTGGAGAGGGGTTTGAATTTTTTGATCATCCCTATCTCTATTTATTGGATCTCTTGGGAAGATCTGAGGAGAATTATTTGGTCTTATGAAGTTACCTCTATTATCATCATTCTGTGTGTTCCTATAGGTCTGTTATCCTTCAAGTTTTAACTTCTCCATTTTAGCAGAATGTGACTTTACCAATTTTGTAAGTTCATCAACTTGAGGATGGACAATAGAGGAATCATAGGTTGAGGCTTCAACTCTGATTTTTCTCTTGTCCCTATCAGATTTCCCCTTAAGTTTTCCAGCTACCACTATGTTAGATTCTACTTCTAAGGCTACATATTGCATATGAACTAAGGAGGTAGATATTCTTTCTCTCATTAGAAGGAAAAACTCAGGGTCAAAAGCACTGACATAGGAGATCTTGGAAGATGTTTTTTTTGGATTTATTTTAGCAGGGATCTTGTTGTACATTTTATTGAATCTCTTGGAGAAGTCAAAAATAGATTCTCCCCTTTTCCTCTTAACGGATCCAAATTATGTGATATAATAAAGACAATCTTTTCTATCCCCCCACTGTCTCAAGAAATCATCATCTAAAGCTTCAATCCCAGCAATGGATCCATGAGTCAAACCCCTAAACCATTTCTTGGCTTCACCATCAAGGATTTGTACAAAGACTCTCATCCATACATCTTCACTCTCAATGTTAATATTGTTTGCATAACTATAAAAGGAGGCAAGGTGTTCTTCAAGATTTATGTCTTCCTCGCCTGTGAACTTGGGCATGTGCTTAAGGTAGTCTCCAGCAGGGAGATCATTCATAGGCTGAGGTAAGATAAGAGGGGAATACCTAGCAACCACTATGGCATCCATCCTATTTCTAGGAGATTTCGCACTTGCCATTGGATTTTGAACTCTAGGATAACAAGGAGGAGATGGAGATTTGACTGTGTTCAGCTTAGGAGAAAAATGAATGTAGGAAGGAGGGATTTTAGTTTTCACGGGAG
Source organism: Picea sitchensis (assembly GCA_010110895.2). Lineage (NCBI taxonomy): Eukaryota > Viridiplantae > Streptophyta > Pinopsida > Pinales > Pinaceae > Picea > Picea sitchensis. The sequence goes on from SNQJ01S0014160.1 coordinate 49,581, forward strand.
GAGGTTGAGTCTTGGAAGAAGATGGTATAGGCTGCAAGGGAGATGAGGTTTCCTCTTCTTTGGTCACAAAAATTTTGATAGGAGGACGAGTAGCAAAACCCAAGGTAGGAAAATATTCAAGACTCTCAAGTCTGAACCACTTTACAATATCAGGAGAGGAAAGGATTTTGAATTTTTCTTCTTTCAATTCTAGGTTAAAATAGGATTATTCAACATGAAAACTTTCAAAATCGAAATTTCTAGAAAATTCAGCAGAAGGTAAAGGAGAAATACTTGATATAGAAAATGGTGTATTAAGAATGGAATCAGGCAATTGACTAGAAGTACCTAATACAATAGCAGAAAATATTTATTGAGAATATTTTCCCTTCTTGATTATCTTCTTTGGCTCAACTTTAGGTGTACCCAGAGGTAGTTGTGGATTTGACCTCATTTGTCTTCCTTTGGGAGGCACAAATGAAACAATGGAATCGTTAAGTGCAAGATGCAATCTTCAATGTACTAAATTCTAATGCACCTTCAGAACCAATATTATTTGTCGTTCAATCCTAGAGAAATGTCTTCAATTCGTTCCTCGACAACGACGCCAAAAATGTTAGCACTAAGAATCACCTATAGATTTCAATAAGGGTAAGCCTAGTACCCATCAAATTATGTGTAAATGTAAATGAGTGATTTAAGGTAAAATGGATAAGATTCAAAATAATAATGTTTTAACTCAAAAATATGGGCTAGCATGCACAAGAAAATGAGGTATTTATTAGCTTTAGTTAGTGAATGGGAGTAAAAGTCAATAGGAGGAAGACTTAGTGAGGAAGGTGTAAAGGTATGCTATTGACATCAGGTCTTCAAGTAGCCCAAGGAGGAAAAACTCAAACACAAGATCTTATTGAATTCAAAGTTTAAATAACACTGAAGAACATCATAGAAGTATTATAATCAAACATTCATCATAACACAACCATAACAATCTCATGTGTATCATCCAATCATGAAAACTTCAGCATAATATGTAACAAGATGAAATAAGAGAAACTGACTTATATTAATAAAAAATTATCAAGTCTAGTACATAATTAGAGAACTAGTCTACTTAGTAAAAAATATTACAATAAGGGAGCCCAAATCAACCATTTGAACCCTCTTAATCATTTAGAGTATGTATTTATAACAAAAAAGGAAAGGCAACAACTAGAGGTGTGATCTAGCCTCCCTCCCCTAGGATTGTCCAAAACAGTTACCAATCTAACACATGTGCTAACATCTCTTAAAAAGATGCTACAAAATAGGAACCATGCTGGCAACTAATCCAAGAAAAAATAAATGACATGTATCCCTTGTCACACATTCATTTCCATTTCCAAGTGTCCTCCAGTGGTTGTATGTTGTCACCATGCTACCACCTATGATCCTCACTTCTATCCACATCATCAATCACCCAAAAGAGTGATGAATTTGAATCCCTTGATTGAAGGTGCCAGTTTGTAGCGCCATTCAGTAGTGCATTGGGTAGTCAGTTATGTAGCGCCCTTTGCAAAACTACTCTTCAAATTTCATAGTGCCTCCTCAAAAACATGCTTGTAATTTTCGTAGTGCTAATCCTGTGTATGACTATGTAAAATTCCATAGCACCTCCTCTAAAACGTATTCTATAGATTCGGTAGTGCCATACCTAAAATAACCTCTATGTAATTGGTAGTGCCATTCATCAAAACAAATTTCTGGATTTGGTAGCACCATCTGTCATCTGTTCCTGCAGATTCGATAGCGCCATTGTTGAGTTCATCTAGGATATTTCTTAGCCTTTTGCATAAATGGTAGCACCACTCTGTAATTTGTCTAGGAGATTTTGTAGCATGTTAGGTAGAAAAATTGTAGACATACTATATAGACAATTCCACAGGACCATGGAGCTACAAAATGTCTGTGCCTTTTCTGTGTGATGAGATTAACCCTTCAAAAGAAAAAAAACTTAACTGATAGGTTAGGAGCCTGTAGATGCCTGTATATGTGGGAAAAATTATACTTCCTTGATCACTTTACTCTTGAAAAAGAGACCACCCACAAAAATGGATCTTATATCCCCCAACTATTTCATCAACCTAGCACTCCTCCTTGTTGTAGGAGAGCTTTCCTCTACCATAACAACATGCTTTTCTTTTGCAGGGATACTCTTCTTGACTATATGTGTTCTCTTCTTCACTACTGGTTCCTCTCTTTCAATGGTAGCTTCTATCAGAACATTCAAGTTCCTCTGGGCCAATTCATCCTTGAAATGATGCAATTATTCCTTGAGCTTCCTATTTTGAGACTGAAAGCCTTTTTTTTTCCTGTAGAGGTTCTTAAGTTGCTTATGGAGAGGCATGTCCCTTCTTGATGCAAATATTTCTAGATCAAGGGTGTTACTGTACATATCCATGAGATTATTCATCTTAATTCTCTCAGATAAACTTTCTTTTTTCAAACGAGCAACCTCCTTCCAAGCCTCCATGAGCTATCTAATAAATATTTTGAAAGTGTGATTACTATGTGGAGTGATGATATTGATAACCTCAACAGGTTTCTCAATGGCTTCACCTTTATCTATGTGCTACACAGGGGCTATGTCTATCACCTCAATAGGATTCTCAATGAATTTACCCTTATCTTTCTTTTTGTTTGGAATTGAAACCTTGGGTCGGGCTTCTGCTTCAAAACCCTCCTTGAGAGATGATGATCTAGTAAAAGGCTTCCTAACTTTTATGCTAGTTCTTGGAGTATGTGAAGAGAAATGCAATTTCCTTCCCTTCTTGGTTGTGGCTTTAGTGGATGAAGGGACTTCTTCCAATTCAGGTGCAGGAGGAGGTGAAAAGTCTCTCTGTGGAGAGTGATGAGCCTCTCTCTCTGTTTCTTCAATTTCCTTGATGACTTATTGGTCTTGAGTAGAGGATTTTCTCTTTCTTTTCCTACTTGTTCCTACTAGAGAAACACTAGTATATGGAAAATGGATCTTCATCTTAGACTAAGGAGTAGAGGCTATATCTAGCTTCATGTGGGCATAAACAATGAACTATTTCCAAGGAATGTTCCTCTTCTTCAAATCTTCCATCACCAACATCTTGATCAATCCTGAGTGAAAGACACTAGTGCCCATAGCCTTAGACTTGGCTTAGACTTTATCAGACAGATTCCCCATGCTCCTCAAAAAGTAGAAAGGGATATTCATTGCATATTTACCAGTAAAATGAAGGAAGAGACTTATATGGTACTGGTATAACATGTTAAACCTTCCCTCACATGTAAAGTATCTCTGGATGATATTCAACATTTTGTCAAAATCTTCAACTAGGTGGCTTCTACGCACTCCCTTGGACAAATTGTTTGTCTCATAGTTTGGTTTGAGGAAGTCCTTGGAGAAGGAATCATTTAATATCATGTATTTAAACCACCTCTCACTAGTATTAGGAATCCCTGTGGTTTCTACAATAGAGACTTCATATACCTCAATCTCAAGGTCTCCTACCTTAGTCTTGATGCCATCAAAATGTAATGCAAATTTCCTTTCTACTTCAGGGTGTCCCCTCTACATGTTTTGGAAAAAACAGAGGCATCCAACCCTTTGAAAAGCCTCCCTGACCATTGGATTAACATCAAACAGGTGCATGTCATAGGGTTCAATCCTTACCACACTCCCTCCCTTGTGAGATTTATTCTTTTGATATGTCTCCATGGGTAAAGACAGGGGATCAAAGGTTGTGGTCAAGTGAGGGGTAAGGAAACAAGCAGAGGCAAATCTCAATGAGAGATGACAGTGGCTAATGGGTACTCTCTGTCAGGATCTTCCTCTAACTCACCTTGATTTAACAATAGACTGGTTTGATGACCTTTCTTTAAAATTGAGAGAGAGAAATTTTGAGTTAAGGAGGGCAAGGATGCACTGCTCAACTTTATGTCACCACACCATGGTCATCAAAGTTTTGGAAAGGAAAGGACTGCAATTCCTCTTACTTCCAGTAGATCTTAAGATGAAAGAGTAATGATACAGTGAAATAAAAGGATAATGCAGGGGTCTTTGAATACCAAAAGGTAGCATTCCAATCCAAATAAAACATAGTGGATGAAAACAAGGGATATGTAGCATGGTTTTAGCAATGTCTTTTTGTAGCGCAGTGTGCACACGAGGACCTAGTGATTGCACGGGTACTCAATATTCAGGAGAAAAATGAATTGACTGCTAGAAAATAAAGAAATCCTTTTGGTGTATTTATCAAATGTGACACATACATGTGTATGTGGTACAATGAATGAGAATGATGCCTCTAATATTGTATTAGTGATGAAGACATACACTGATGCATCTATCGATGTAGAGGGTCTGTTATACGGGCATAACAACTACAAAAATCATACAATAAAATATCGAAATAAATACACAAAATACTATATAAATATATAAAAATGAAGAACATATATATGGTTAAGATAATAACCTCCTCCATGAATCTTTGATGTCCACTGTCCACTATATCCCCATAGAAAGTATGACCACAACTCATGCATATGTGAGGATCACATGAACAATGCTTTTTCCATATTCCCTCTCCTTGCTGCACTCTTCTCTAGGGGTTGAAGGTCTAAACCCTTTTTCAATGTCACCAGTAGGCACCTCCTATCGAGATAGCGTAACAAAAATACCATGCTGCACTAGAATCTGAGTCAAGGAAGATAGAGCTACATGTACCTGCTACAATCCCTTTTAAATGGGAGGATGTTGGGCAGGGGGGGTAGGCCTTTTCCTAGGGGGACAAGGAACTAACATGGGATCATGCCTAGCATGCTCTCTAACTTGTGTGGAACCTCAACCCACCCCCTAGAAGTCACCAATGTCAAAGTAGTTCACATGGTGACCCCAACTAAATTATTCCCATAATTTTCTCAAAACCTATAAGGGCACCTCCTTGTTATTGTAGGGAGGCTTATCAAATACCATGAACCACCTATGCATCTAGTTATCACTAAACTGCGGGTGGATACACCAGTCCATTCAAATGTGTTTATTGTTGATAGGTTGTTGTTTTCCAGTTCGAGGATTAATAAAAAGAGAAACAAAATATTGTTTTGAAATACCCAAGTCTCTAACTTGGTTTCTATCAAGTCCAATGCTGTAAAAATCAAACATTCTAGCCCTATATTTAGAAATAGAAGAAAATTTCCCTTCGGCACTTGCAATGGACCTCATAATGACATCCAATGAAGTGGCCAAAGAATCTCAGCTAGTTTCGCTTGTTCCCCTTAATTAATTTACAACTATTCTCAATGTGACCAACCCCTCATCAATTTGTATGTTTATGTTGGGTGGTTGTGGTGGGTTGGGGTTTTCCTAGCCTTGGTTTACTTGTGGATGTTTTACATTGTCTCTAGGTTCCATTTTATAATATATTTTTCAATTTAATAAGGCATGGAATTTAAATTAGATCATTTTCTTTAATTAAAATAGAGAAAAAACATCAATACATATTTTAAGAAATTACAAAAAAACATAAAATAATCATATTTCTTGTAAATTCTCTATAGTTATTTTTAGAGGGGAAATGTTAGGCAATGTAAGAGGTGAATCTCTCTAAATTTTCTAGATGAGATTTCTCTAAAAGATTACAAATTTCCATAATTTAGATTCTTTTAGAATATATTAAATTAATTGAATAAAAGTAGAAATTAGTAGAATGGGAGGAAAATAAGAGAAATCAAGAATACCTGGCTTGACTCGGACACGGTGGCCATATTTTTTCTTTTCTCCTCCTCTCTATTTTCTCAATGAAGCTAAAAATGCAAGGCACAATGTGTGCAAATGGGAACAAATCAGGCCTGTGGTCCGATAAAAAGAAATGAAAAAGGAAGGCGCACACATTCTTAGGAACACAAACACACTATTAGGAACATGCATGCATTCTTATGAACATGCACTCATTTTTAAGAACACACATGCGTCTTTAAAAATGCCCATGCATTCCTGTCAACGATCCTATGTGGCATGTTGAGTGAAGGTTCGAAATTTAGAAAATCTATAGCATTAGGAACACGTGTGTGTTCTAGGAATGCACACACATTCCTACGAGAGAACACTCCAAATGACCCCATTGCCACTTTTTCATCCACCAACTTCATGCACTCACCCTACTTCTACTATAACTATAAATTTTGTTACAAGATCGTTCAACGAAAAAGACATTGGAGTATTGGGCCTCATAATTGACATATTTTATGATGCCATTTAACCATTTTTCACTTACTTTACTCTTTCATCCTCATTCCTTTCATCACTCATATTTTTGCATTTGTCCATTTCTATCATGTATGAGCTTCACATGACATATGTACACTAAAATGGTTGATTTACCATGTTTTGATGATTATTTAGGATAGACTTTGTGGTTTCATAACTTACTTGAGTTCAAAAGTTTTCTATTGGAATTGAAATCTATGTGACCACAAGAACATACATCTTCTTGTTCTTGTAGTACTACTGGAATTCTGTAATGGCATGTTTCTAGAAGAATTTTTTCCACGGTATTTACATCCAGATGAAGATGAATTATAAAACTCGAAGACATGGGTTTTGTGTAGAATGCCCAAGTTGGGTGACACAAAACAAGAAATGGTTTGGGCGATACAAGTGGATCTTTAAGGTGGAATTTTCAAGAAATCCTATAGTATCCAAATTCCTATAGTTACGCCTTTTGTGGATGAATTTGAGAATACGGTTTTGTCAAAGATTATGTTGTTGTTCTTCCATGATATTCAAACATATCCAATAGCCATTAAGTAACCTCCATTTCCTTAATCAAGTTTTTCATGGTTGTAGATCCATGTATGTGGGATCTAGTCTCATTTTGTTGTAACCATTTTCCTTTTTTAAAATGAAATCCACATGTATAAATGTAAGGATGAGGAGAGGTTGAAGAGGGAGGATAGGTTGAGGAAGAATCACTATGTAATCATTGTAATGAGGAGGATAATTCTAGAATAAAAGAACTTGCTGCAGATTAAGAGCTTTCCATTATAGTCTTTGTCGGCAGTGTATGTCAAGGAAGGAATGGCTCCCTTCCTCTAGTATATGTTGTCGAAATAATTTCCTTTTTATATGTGATTTTATTTGTATTTTAAAGCTTCAATTTCAATTATGTTGTGTGGTTCAACTAATCCGTGTGAGAACATGAGTTTCATGCTTGATTTCCCATCAATTTAGTTGGTGATTCTCTTCACAAAGACTTGTCAGAGCTGCAGATTGATGCAATTGATGGTCACCAATCCTTCACTGGTTGAGAACTCCTCATGATAGATATTTTGTCTGTATGCATTAAGTTTCTCAATTATATTGTTTATAGTTTCAATTTAAGGTTTCCAATCTAAATCATAGAGTGAATCCAATGAAGCATTGTTGAATATAGGAATCTATATTCAACCTGCAATTCTAACTTAGAATATTCACTATTAAATTAGCAACCGGTTCTATTAGTTTCGCTTCAGAGTTCATTAGAAAATGGTGTTTTAGACACTTTGTTATTATCTCTTCATATATTGTGCTTGGCACTTTGAACGTTTACAAAACCAGATTGAAAATCAATGTATCACCCACATGGAGCATTGCAGTTCACATTCAATATATGACATCACATGTATTTATTCTCTTGACATGGATATCTAATATTAAAAGTCCACATTGAGGTTATCTAATTTTGGAAAAAGAATGCATTGTGTATTGTGTGTGAGTTTGGCTATTAAAACCTAGAACTTAGGTATAACCTAAGATTGAAAAATAAATTATTCTTATAATCATATGTACAACATTAAACATCAAGCAAATTATTTGTAGTAAAAAACAAAGTAATAAACAATCAACAATGAGTAAAATGGGACAAGGAATAATAAGAATGGAATGTAAAAGAAACTCACATGACGAGGACTAATAATAATGGAATGTAATTAACAATAATGGAATGTAAAAGAAACAAGGTGAAACTTTAAATATTAATAAAAAGAAAAAGAAAAACTCCATGAATATAGTTAAAAAAAAATATGAAGTTTAAATTAGGTGAAACATTCCAACAAGACCAATATATTAATTTATTTAATTCTATATGTATCTTATTAAGATGTTCACCTTTTGAGTTTATTTTGAAATTTAATTATATATGTATCTTATTAATCTTATTAATAGGTTTAAGCTTATTAAGTTAATTTGGAAGAAATTTTTCTAGGAACCCTAGGAGGAAATGGAGGTTTTGAACTCGCCCAACCATGGGATACCTGAACCCTTCAACAAATATTCCACAAATATGGAATGAGAGGAGTCCTTCAACATTCCTCCACTAACTAACTACTCCTACTAAATCCAATGGACTTTTATTTTTTGGCGGTAGCTTAGCGTTGATCCTCGTCGGGGTTTTGGCATTAATTTTTGTGATGATCCTCAATTGTTGGGTTTACAGTGCGTAGGACCTCTCTGTTAGAGATTAGACATGCATTTTAAATGGAGTATTAACTGACTGCTTTGACGTGACCTACATCAGGGTTTAGTTTGGAATAGTGTTTTGCAGGCAGCGGGTGGGCATTGTCTTGGCATTAAACAACTTCCAGATGGAGGCTAAGGTCAGTGCACTAATGGGTGCGACTGGCGAGGCTCTATCGAAGAGTGATGGATTAGTTTCTTTGAAGGATGCCTGGGTTATTAATGAGAATCTACAGAAGGACTTGACACACTACAAAAAACCTCTAGTGCATTCATACAGGTTAGTAGCAGCAGTCGGTCAGACAAAAAGTGATTTAAAACCTATTGATGCATTTACTTATCGGGGAGTCGAACCAGAAAATATGGTGGGTGGTAGTAAGGATGTAGGATATTCTGCACATTTATCTTGTGTTGTTGAGCCTGGGGGTGATTTTTATTACCGGAGAAGAGAAACAGAGAGGCTGGTGTGCGGTGTGTCTATCGCGTGGATGTATGTTAATTTTTTTTCTAAGTATAAGAAGGTGCATACTTCACTAGGAGGAAAGGTTTAAAAAAGCTGTGGAAGACCAACAAGGAAAAAAGCAGGTTGGTGATCGGGTCGGATGTGGGACTTGAGGAAAGGGTTCTTTTGTCACTCTATGCACTAGTGGGCCACCGATCTTACCGTTACCTTTTCAAATAAGCTATCCCCACATGGGTAATGGAAACTTGGCTTCCACTGTTAGGTTACAAACAATAGGTACTTTTCTTACCAAGAGGTTGGTTTGGATTTCTGTTTCGAAAGCCGGAAGATACATTGTTGATTTTGGATAAGATATGGGTCTTGGATGGTAGCATCCTAATGCTAAAGAGATGGCGAGTTAGTTTTGATACGACCACATAATATTTTCAGAGAAGACACCTATGGATCTTGTTACCAGGGATTCTACTTCAACTATGGAACGGCAAAGCAATGGAAACCATCAAAAACGAGTTAAGAAGGTTTATAAAATCTGATGATTCTTCCTTTAATGAATCTGACAGGAGAATGTGTAAGGTGTTAGTGGAATTAGACCTACACAGTGGATTATTGGAGTCCTTAGAGATATAATGGCATGGTCACATTGTGACACAAAGACTTGATTATCTCGGTATTCCATTTAGTTGCACCTTTTTCCAAAGGACTGGTCACCTAAGGCCGTACTGCCCGAGGATATGTGAAGAGGAAGAATTTGAAGACTCGATGTTTTGTAAATATGCATGGGAGGTATCCCTTGGAGTGGATTCATATAGCTACGAGGAATATGCTCCATCTATGTTGGAGGGAAACCCGACAACGACCCAAAACTCAGTATCGGGTAAGCTAAAAAATCTATGTCACTCTCTTTATAATACTCTAACAGCTTGGGAGAGTGATGTCTTAGATTCTACTATTTTTGGGGATGAAGGGTTACTTCGGGCCTCACCACCAATGTCTAAAGCATATCATGTTAGTTCTTTTCCCTCTATTTTTGAAAAGAGAGCCTCAGGTAGGGGGGGGATCTCGGGTCTTTCTCCACTGGCTCTAGATAATACTTGGGAAGAAGGGGAAAGTTTTCTTTTTTCCGAAGAGGGGGTTGAGATAGGTTTAACAAAATCTCTTGTTGGTTTATATGTGGAAAATAATCTTAAGAACAATCCCAGTGATATTGGGGATGGAACAAACCTTTGCTCTAATTTTCGAGAGCTTGGAGGAGGAAATAAAATTATCCCTGGTTTTAGACAACCTGAACTGGGTGAAAGTTCTCTAGGGGTTGTCTTGGAATCCCTGGTTCCATATTACATAGAGATTACTAAATCGTTTCCCATCCCCACTTATCAGGGGAGATCAATTTATAAAGGTATTGATGGGGATGACTCTTCGACAATCTATTCGAGGAAGGTAGAATTTAAAGGGAAGGATAAATCTTGGTCGAGGGGACTGGGTTTGGAGGTTTCCCCTATAAAAATGAGGAGTTCTCGCAAAACAACTCTCTCGAACACAACTTTACCTATTACACAAACTAACATTTTAACTGAAAAATGAGGCGCTTAGAGGCATGAAATCCCTAACAAGAGAAAAATCATGATTCTTCTCACTTTGAATTTTATAGGGCTGGGGGGAGCCCTAAAAAATGTCTCCTTGAGAAGGATTTTAGATAGGACTAATCCTGACATTATTTTATTACAAGAAACCTTAATTGATGAAAATAAGGCGAGGGTTTTCATGACCTCTGTTCGTCCTAGATGGCTAGCATGCGCGATAAACTCAGTTGGAAAGTCTGGGTGTCTACTGGTTACATGGGACCTTGAAAAAATTCTTCTAGATCCTTATATCATCTTTGGTGGCCTTTTTTAGACAGGTAATTGTTGTGAATAAGAAATGAAGGTAACGTTTTCAAATGTTTACGGCCCGTGCTCAGACATAGTTTCCTTCTAGGACAAGGTCAGTGTCAGGACATTACTGGCAAGCAAATCCCTTATTTTAGCTGTTGATCTAAACTTCACTTTAAGTGTTGAGGAGGTATGGAGAGAAAATAAACTCTTTGACCAGTCAGCAAGATACTTCAAAGCTCTAATACAAAAAAATAAGGTGGTTGATATTGCTCCACAAAAAGTAGTTCGCACCTAGAGGAAAGGTAGAATGGGAGCCGAAGTATTATAAAAAGGATGGATTGAGTCCTAATCTATGAAAATTTGGTGAACCTTATGGGAAGATACGGGTCTTGGGTTGAATACCCTTATCTGTCGGATCACACCCCGGTTCTTTTACAGTTAGAAAATACATCATATCTGTTAGTCTATCCTTTCAAGCTAAATTTGATGTGGTTGACACATCCAGATTTATCTAGTATTGTTCATGATGTTTGGAATGATCAACAGTTTTTACAAGAACCAAGAATCCAAAGAAGGCTAGTTTGGAAATTAAAATTAAAAAAAAAAATGGATTAGAATTTGGGCAAAACAGTCGAGAAAGAAGAAATCCTCAATTCTAGACAATTTGGAGGAGGACCTACTAGAAAAATATGAGGAGAAAGTTGGGGGGCGAGGACACCTGAGATCGATAGTCATATGAATATGTTGGAGGGAAAGAGAAATACATTTCTTTTAGCGGAAGAATAATTGTGGAGAGAGAGAAGCAACGCCATTCGGATAAAAAGTGGGGACAAAAACACTAATTTTTTTCACCACTATGCAACTCATAAAAGAAACAACAAACATATTTGGGAATTCATAGTGGAATATGGGGAGGTCCTAACGGGTCAAGAGAATATCAAAAAAGAGGAAAACATGTATTTTAAAAGTTTCTTTTAAGAGATGGATGATTCTGACATAAACGATCATGTTTTAGTAGCCAGTCTCCTTCCCCACTTAGTTGTTGAGGAAAAGGCACTGCTCCTTGAAAGTACATGTACTAAAGAGGAGGTTCTGGAAGTACTAAAAACATTTTCCAAGGCTAAAATCCTGGGACCTGATGGTTGGACAGTTGAATTCTTCCTACATTTATTTGATTTGTTGGAGGATGAATTAGTGGAGTTGGTGGAAGATTCCAGGACCAATGGCACAATAATAAGAACCTTAAATTTGAATTTTCTGGATTTAATTCAAAAATTAAACAAACCTACTTCTTTCAATGACTTTAGACCTATATATTTATGTAATTTGTGTTATAAGATCATTGCAAAAAATATTGCGAACAAGGTTAAAACTTTTCTCTCCAGAACCTTATCAGGTGAACAAATGGGTTTTTTGAAAGGAAGGCAAATACTGGATGCAATTGGCACAACCCATGAATGTCTGCATAGTATAAAGAAAAAAAAATTAAAATCCTTAATTATGAAACTCAATCTTAAAAAGGCTTATGATTGTATAAATTTGGATTTTTTACGAATGATTGTGTTACATACAGGTTTTTGTCTTTTGTCTACTAACTGGGTTATGAATTGTGTGACCAGTGTGACCTTTGCGGTTCTAGTAAATGGCTAGACCACCTCTTTCTTTCAGAGTGGCAGGGGCTTGAGACAAGGCTGCCCATTGTCACCCCTACTGTTTATTCTTGTGATGGAGGGCCTTAATCTTGTTTTAAAAACAAGACATACATAAAAAAAATTTAAAGGTGTAAAGGTCTCTCGAATTATAAATATTCTACATCTTTTTTTGGTGGACGATGTTCTCATAATGTCAAAATCATATTTACCAGAGTGGAGGGATATTGATAAAATACTTAAGTTATTCTGTAGAGTGTCAGGTTTAGAGGTAAATATGACAAAGTCAACCTTTCATTATTAGGGTTTACAAGGGGAAGATTTAGAACTCTTCAAAGAATATTTTCATTTTAATTTTGTAAATCTGACTGAAGGATTTAAGTATATGGGCTATTACCTAAAGATTGAAACTATAAGGTTGAGGACTAAGGTTGGTTACTTGCTAAATATGAAAAAAAAATTGGCCATTGGTGCAACAGATGGCTCTCCCTTGGGGGGTGTTTTATCCTCATAAAAATGGTCTTAGAGATCCAACTCGTGTATTGGATGGATTTTCCAGCCATACCAGCTTCTATCCTTAAAAAAATAAGACAACTTATCTTCAATTTCCTTTGGACATGTTGCAGTGAAAATAAACATTCACATCTTTGCAGATGGGATTACTTAGCAAGACCAAGGAATTTTAGAGGATGGGGTTTGCGGAATATTTTTATCTTCAACAAACCACTAGGGGAATACTCTCTATGGAGGGTTCTGATGAATGATGGGATTTGGAACAGAGTTATAAAGGATAAATATTTCCCTCATGTTACGGTTACTTCCTGGCTCAGAACGGTTACTCAAAAATTAGCCACAACTTCTCAGATTTGGAGAAATCTGGAAAAAAAACATTCCAATCATCATTCATTGGTTCAGCTAGAAGCACGGGGATGGACATGAGATTATTGTTGGAAAGGATATGATCCTGGGCATGGGGACTTCTACGATTCTGTCAAAAGATCTTATCACTTTAATAAATGAGAAAAATGTATATTATCTTCTTCAATCCTGTGGCTCAAAACAACAAGGTGCAATCTTCTCTCAGTGGAAATATAGTCCTTTTTTAAATATCACAAGTCACTTGGCATTGGAGTGGGACATTTTTTGCAGGTTGTTATCAGAGGCGAGGATTATGCTCCTGGAGAGGCCCGATGAGCTTAACTGGATTGGGGGGGATAAGTCAGGATATATTTTAGTTAAAACTATTTATGGGGCTCTAGCTACAAAAATCTAGATGCAAAAATCTATGGGATGAAAGTGACCTATGTGGAAGTTGGATCTGGCACTAAAAATATAACTATTTACATGGATTGCAGTGGAAAACAAGATTCTAACTTGGGATAACTTACAAGGTAGGGAGTGGGAAGGACCAAACATTTGTTACCTTTGTTTAAAGGATTCTGAATCAGTAAATCATCTTTTAAATACTTGTCCCTTTACAAAAAAAATTTGGCAAATAATTATAAGTGGTCTAAACCTGAGGACTATTTGGGGAGGATACTCTTTGAATGATTCCTTCGATCGATGGACAAAGAAGGAACCAACTTATCAAAATCTGCCTTGTATTACTTGCTAGAACATATGGCTATAACACAACAAGACTATCTTTGAAAATGTGTGACCTTATACACACTCAGTGGTATACAAGACAATTGGTGCTATGAACAAATTTTCTACAACGTCAACACTAACAATAAGATATTCCAAGAGCACTAACTTTTCATTAGGGGTGACAGGCCAGTTCGATGGAGCAGCTCTATCAAATGGCCAACAGAGTGGAGTACGGGGGATGATTAAAACTAGTGATAATATTGCTTACAAATGAACCTTCAACTGTGGAAAAGGTACAAATACTAGAGCAGAATTACTTGGCGTTTGGGCTACACTCACATTGGCGAGGAGACTTCACATTGTAGACATGCATATTATGGGTGACTCAAAAACTATTATAGACTGGTTAAAGAAAAAAGGGAATCTACAGGTCAATGGTTTAGAATGTTGGAAAGACAGGATCAGAGAACTACACAACTCCTTCACTTTGATCAAATACACTCGTATCTACCGGGAATCTAATATGAAGGTTGATAAGCTGTCAAAGAAGGCAATGCTAAATTCATAAGGAAAAATCAATTACAATCTTTGGATAGAGGGACAGGAGGGCCCTACTTTATTCATCAACTTAATTTAGTCCAAAGTAGTTTATATTTGTTGAGCAATTATCCAAAATTCAGAGAGTATAAATACTATTAGCAAGTTTATTTTTTGGATTTTTTGATGAAATACTATGGAAGAAATATCCAAGTTGACATGCTATTTTGCATTACAAATTATATTATCAATATAATGTGAAATTTTCGATTGGAAAAAAAAAGTTAATTTGGAAATTTTTATATTCTTTATTAATTTATGTAGTTATTTATGTAGAAACTAATCAATACAAAAACTATTGATATAAAATGTGTTGTCTTGTTAAAGAAAAGAGAAAGGATTATATATTATTTTCCTTTTAAATTTATTTAGAAATATCAAAGAAAATGAGTAAAATGTTTTTCTTTTGAGTTTAGGTAGAAATATAAAATGTTTATATTGATAATACAATAGAAAAGTTGATTAAATTTATTTATCTATTTTTATATAATACAAAAGTTGATTAAATTTATTTGTGTATTTTTATAGAATAAAAATGAGTGAATTTGTCTAGTTATATTTCAATCTCCCTACATGAAAAATGAACTATAAAGAGTAAAATAAAAATATGAAAAATATTAATTAATAATTATTTCAAATATAAAAAAACTATAATAAGTTAATACAAAGTCTAAAAAAATTTATCTTTTAAAAAATGTTTATTAAAAGAATATACATAAAAATCTTGTCAAGAAAATTTAAAAAATGATTATTTCTGATGTATATAACATATGTTATAATATAATGTTGAGAATGTAATTTATTATAAAAAAAAATTAAAAAAAAAGATGTTAATGATGGTAATTATTTATATCAGTAGAAAAAATATAAAAACATAGGTAGTGGTTTATTCTATATCATAATACTTTTCCATTTTACAAAACTATAAATTTTGAACTTGCTTTAAAAAGTTATCACTTTTTAATGGGTATTTATTAGCAACAATTACTTTTATGTAAAAAGTGGTTGATAACCTATCTTCACCATTTTCCACTTTTTTCAATTAATGATGCCCATCGTATATCAACCACTTTTTACATAAAAATGATTGTTGCTAGTAAGTGATTGTTGCTAGTTGACGATCAACATGCCTAAAATAACATTAATACATTAATACATTAATATATTAAATACATTAAATACTTTAAATATATTAAATACATTAATGTATTAAATATTTTATAAATAAAAACATTAATATTGATATTAAAACATTAATATTACATATTCAATACATTTAAAAAGTATCAATACATTATTAAAATATTAATATATTAATAATACATTATAATAATGTATTAACTCATTATTATAAATGTATTAATAAAACACTAACCAATACAATACCTAATAAATTATAATAGTATATTAACTTATATTTTAATAATGTATTATTAATATCTTACCATATTAATGTATTAATATAGTATTAATATAGTATTAAAATTAAAGTAATACATTATTATAAAATAATAATATATTATTATTGTTAACACATTATTATATATTAATAAAGTAATAGTAATACATGAATAAAACATTAATACATTAAAAAGATACTAAAGTAATAAAAAATAAGTTAAATTATTATATTAAATCTATTATATTAAATTACTAATACATAAATAAATTATTTATACAATAATAAATTAATACATTAATTAATAAGGTAATGATACATTAATAAAATAATGATACATCAATACCTAGTATATGACCCAAATTAATATATTATAATAATATATTAACTCGTTATTATAACGTTAAAATATTTTATAAATAACATATTTATAGATTATTAATTAATGTATTAATAAAGCACTAACAAATACATTAAGTAATAAATTATAATAGTATATTAAGTCATTATTATTATGTTTAAATATATTATATATTAAGTAATAAATTATAATAATATTTAAATATATTATATATTAAGTAATAAATTATAATAGTATTTAAATATATTATATATTAAGTAATAAATTATAATAGTATATTAAGTCATTATTATTGTGTATTGTGTTTAAATATATTATAGTTAATATATTTATATATT
>SNQJ01S0014160.1:66855-84489 GCA_010110895.2 Picea sitchensis
TTTTTAGACAATGATTTATATTTTTCCTAAGGACATTGATAACAAAAGGGAAATGTTCGTCACATTGTGACAATGGGAAACGTTCGTCACAATGCGACATTAGGAAATGCTCGTCACATTGCGACGTTGGAAAATGTTCGTCAGAATGCGACGTAGGGAAATGTTCATCATAATGAAATGTTAGTCAC
Organism: Picea sitchensis; assembly: GCA_010110895.2. Classification (NCBI taxonomy): domain Eukaryota; kingdom Viridiplantae; phylum Streptophyta; class Pinopsida; order Pinales; family Pinaceae; genus Picea; species Picea sitchensis. The sequence continues at coordinate 67,044 of SNQJ01S0014160.1, forward strand.
AATGCAAAGGAAATGTTCATCATAGTTCAATGGAAATGTTAGTCACAATGAGATGTATGGAATCATGTTTTACTTTTTAGACAATGATTTATATTTTTCCTAAGTACATTGATAACAAAAGGGAAATGTTTGTCACATTGTGACGATAAGAAACATTCGTCACAACGCGACATTGGGAAATGGTCGTCACATTGTGACATTTGGAAATGTTCGCCAAAATGCGATGTAGGAAAATGTTCATCATAATCCAATGTTTGGAAACACTTGACACAGTGCAAAATATTATTTTTCTTTTACGACGTTGGGAAAATGGTCGTTAGAATGTGGTGTCAAGATTTTTTTGTCACATTGAGACGTTCGAAAATGTTCATCACATCGCGACATTGGGAAATGTTTGTCAGAGTGCGACGTTTGGAAATGTTAGTCACAATGAGATGTATGAAATGATGTTTTACTTTTTAGACAATGATTTATATTTTTCCTAAGGACATTGATAACAAACGGGAAATTTTCTTCACATTGTGACGATGAGAAACATTCGTCACAATGCGACATTGGGAAATGGTCGTCACATTCCGACGTTGGAAAATGTTTGTCATAATGCGACGTAGGGAAATGTTCATCATAATGTGATGTTAGTGACAATGCAATGGAAATGTTCATCATAATGCATTGTTAGTCACAATGCAATGAAAATGTTAGTGACAATGAGATGTATGGAATTATGTATTACTTTTTAGACAATGATTTATATTTTTCCTAAGGACATTGATAACAAAAGGGAAATGTCTGTCACATTGTGACAATGGGAAGCGTTCATCACAATGCGACATTGGGAAATGGTCATCACATTGCGACGTTGGGAAATATTCAGCACAATGTGACGTAGGGAAATGTTCATCATAATGCAATGTTAGTCACAATGCAATGAAAATGTTCATCATAATGCAATGTTAGTCACAATGCAATGGAAATGTTCATCATAATGCAATGGAAATGTTAGTCACAATCAGATGTATGGAATCATGTTTTAATTTTTAGACAATGATTTATATTTTTCCTAAGGACATGGAAAACCAAAGGGAAATGTTTGTCACATTGTGACGATGGGAACCGTTCGTCACAATGTGACATTGGGAAATGGTCGTCACATTACGACGTTGGGAAATGTTGGTCACAATGCGACGTAGGGAAATGTTCATCATAATTCAATGTTTCGAAACACTTTGACAAAGTGTAGAATCATCTTTTACTTTTGTGACGTTGGGAAAATGGACATTAGAATGTGGCGTCAATAACTTTTTGTTATATTGTGACGTTCAAAAAAGTTTGTCACATCGTGACCTTGGGAAATGTTCATCACAGTGCGACGTTGGGAAATTTTAGTCACAATGATATGTGTGGAATCATATTTTACTTTGTATAAAATGATTTATACTTTTCCATAAAATGTATGGTAAAAATACAAATTAGTAAAAAACAATTTCAAATACATAATTTTCATACTATAACACTATGACGAACCTTTCATACACATATAAAACTTAAAACTTTACATAATATTATTAAAACTCTAACCACTATTTAAATAAATATAAAACTTCAAACAACCTTTATACTCTACTTCAATATCAATATAAATAATTTAATATATCATTAAAAACTTGAAACTTTAAATAATTAATGATTGCTAGATTCATAAATCACATCTCCCCATTAAAGCCTACATAATATTATTAAAACCCTAACAGAGACATAACGAACAATACATGCTTTACGACTTTATACAGAAAGTACATGCTTTACATCCTTATTTAAAATAGATGCATAATTAGTTTTAATTTATTATTAATAAATTTGTAAAAAGATATCTATATAATATAATATAAGTGAGGAAATAAAAATGATTTAGGCATTAAAAATTTATCTTGGAATTATAAATCTATCTTAATCTATTTATTTTTTAAATTATTTTGGCTACTTAATAAATTTAAAAATATATTAATAAATTATACTATTAATTGAACCAATTTCATTATTAATATATTAATTGAACTATTAATACATTACACTATTAATATATATTAATATATTGAACCAATTTCAAATTTGAAAAAATAAATCTATATAATATGAAATAAAAATTACTTAAACATTATAAATGTATCTTGAAATTATAAATGTATCTTAATTTATTTATTTTTTAAATTATTTTGACTACTTAATAAATTTAAAAATATATTTTGACTACTTAATAAATTCAAAAATAAATATATAATTGTTTAATAAATTTAAAAATATATTTTGTCTACTTAATAAATTTAAAAATAAATATATAATTGTTTGATATGGCATAAACAGGTTGAACAGCTACCAACTGTTCTGGGATCGTCAGAACTGCCTTGAAATACTCCCAGAATTGAGATATTGAGTGGGAACTTTTAAAATAATTATCCTAATTGAAAACATTGACATGGTTTATTAAAAATAACTATATAACTGTTCTGGGATCGTCAGAACTGCCTTGAAATACTCCCAGAATTGAGATATTGAGTGGGAACTTTTAAAATAATTATCCTAATTGAAAACATTGACATGGTTTATTAAAAATAAATATATGATTGTTTGAGATGAAATAAATCTAAAATGAATTTTTTTAATTATAATAAATTCAAATATCATTTTGATTATTTGAATTTTGATTAATGGAATATTTAAAACTAAATGTGTAATAATGGTTTCAGAGTAAAGACTTTCCTTTATATTGTAATATTTGACATACGACACAATTCGAAGACATCCTCGATCACTCCTACCGGGGCCAATCATTCCTGCATCTACATGCTTGAAGAGAGATCAAACACCATGGAGTAGCGACATCCTTTGTCACATGATGAATCATAACCAAACATCTTGTTTATTTTTCCAATAACGTGCTCAAGCTAGCTCTGTATTTTATGGCTCACCACGATAAAACGATTCATTCATTGACTGAAAATTTAGTCTTTTAATAACATTAAACTCGTGTTATTTTAAAAGAAAATAATTAAAAAATAAATAAATCCCAAGCATTAGAAGTCCAAGTTAAACACTTACGTCATCGTGTACTGTTTTCAGTTTCTTGTTGACCCGGCATGCTTTCATCCCGTTAACAACTTGCAATGTGGGCACTGGGCATATCCGCATATCATGCAAGCCAAAAATATTCGAGTCTATCTTGTAAGAGAATTATAGCATCCGTCTACACATGTCTTTGATATAGTGTTCAAAATTTGGAAATAACTGCCATGGAGAAACGACACATCCAGTAAAAAGCTTCATATCCCAAATAACTATTCCATCAACCAACTATTTCATGTATCTCAATCCTCATTGAGAATGGTTAAAAAGAGGTATCCTCACATAACGATAATTGTAATAATATATACATTAACGCACTTGACATATTTCCCAATAACAAAACTATTGCAAATATTTCAAATGATTAATCATATATCCGTTGTGATTGAAGTCATGATTGAAGATATCTTTATGCAGAAAAGGCGTACACCTATTGATAATGAGCACAATTAATCACCTTTTAATCTAAAATTCTAATCTGATGGCTAACAATTGAAGATGCTGGTATATTCTTAGTCGTCCTCCCAAATCAATGAACGTTTATAACTTCCTTGTATTTTTGAATGCATCCGTTATGATTACTACTTTTAAATGATGTAGCACTATATGATTACTACTTTTAAAACGTTCATTTTCTAATTGTGAGTTTCATTTTTCATTTTTTAATTGTGAGTTTCATTTTCTAACTGTGCGTTTCTTTTTCTATCCTCGCCTAAAACAGTTTTAAATCAGTTTTAAATGGCTAGTTTTATATCTATTCATTAGTTTACATCTTTTTATATCTATTTTGAATCTCTAAAGTCTTAATTACAGACACTACTGTTTTAGAATATCTAAAAATTTGAAATAATATAGCTACATACTGCTAAATGTAGAAGAGAATAGTTACGGTGTTCCCGTCGTTTTGGTTGAAAGGTATGTTTTCACTGAATATGTGGTGTCTTTGTCTCCCTTAAAAGATATTGAATCATCAAAACCCTAAAAACATTTAAATCTTTTAATGTGAATACTTATGCTATACCAACTATCCATCACACATGACAAAACCCTAATGAAATCGGAGGTCGATGTTTTAAAACCTAAAACCTAACATGAGTAGAGAAAATTTCTCTAGCCGTATGGTTTCATGGAGACGGTGTTGTATAAAAGGTCCATTCTACGAAGGCACCGGATGCATCCACCGTCGCCTGTGCAACCGGCCATTCGCAGGGGCAATGGCAGCACTGGAAGCAGGCTCGTGAACTTTACAAACATCCCCCTCCTCGGCATGCCCTCCATTACGAATATGAAATTGGGAAAGTGGGATTGGTAACTATATGTTCCGTGCTTTGCCAATTTCCATTTCCCTTGCTGTTGGTCGGAGTCCATTACCATAGTTTAGTTATGAGCATTATCTGTCCCTCCATTGAAGCAAAGCACTATAGATCCATTTGCAGGCAAATTCGAATTCGTATGCCACCGGATGCATCCACCGTCGCCTGTGCATCCACCGTCGAAGGCACCGGATCCATCCACTGTCGCCTGTTCATTCGCCTGTGAACCGTCGTCTGTGCATTCGTATCCCTAGAATAATTAAACGCATAGTCGATTTGACGTAAAAGTCAAAAAGTAAACATGATGAACGTATCATTTTATAAATGCGAGGGAGTTAGTTTTTGTTATTTTATTCATTGATTTCGATGTAAGATGAAAAATATGCTAGCATTTTCATTTTCTGTCTATAATTATTTTGAAAGGTTACTTGTATTTTTGAATGCATCTCTTAACCTGTTTATTTTTTAACATTTACCTAATCATATTAAGAAATTACTATTGCAGTATATGATTGCCACTTTAAATGATTAATCTTTGACATTACCACGTTTAGATTTGCTGACTTTCTTTCACTGTCCGAACTTTTCATTTTCTGACTGTAGACACGATTCATTTTCCGGCTATTCACGCGTTTCATATTGAGCTTTGGCATCCCCTTTCGGAGTTCATCAACCACGATTTTGAATGACTTTTAAGTGACTGTGATAGTCTATCGACTTAATTATTAAACTTTTTCAAAAAAATTGTTGATGTTATTGTTATAATTTTGATATTTATCTTTATTTGCCCATACATCATAGCTATTTGTTAATGTTAGGTCTCTTTTATATATATATATATATATATATATAATCCTTTTCTATTTAAAATAATATACAAGCCATTCCCAAATTAGATTACCTCCTCTTTTATAGATCGTGGCCCGTGCTCTCAGGTCTTCGTGATTCGTCTTTGTGGTTCTTAACTCTTTATGCCACTGTGGGTGTCTGCGTTGTTTCATCGTGGATTCTTACCAGTCCGTAGCCTCATTTGCTATGAAAGCTTCATTGCAATGATTATCCATGGAAGTATTGTGGGAACTTCCAATTATAGACATTTCATATTTTTCCAACTGTTGTTAAGCGTAGGATAATGTTATTTCTAGTGTTGTACAATTTCAACGTCGATGTGGGTACTATCCTCGGTTTCAACCCGTGCGTGGTGTTTATAAGAAACACTGTAGCTTTGGTAGCCATGGTCTACATTTCCACACATGTATTGGGCTGATACAAAAGATGAGCAACATGATACCTTTGATCTTTTATTAGAGCGTAATACTGACTGAGCATCAAGCAAGGCTCCTCTTTCTGATAAAGTGCATTCTCTTGCTCAAAGTTTCGATCTGCTCATCCACAATCAAATTTAAATTTACAAATCTAGGTATTATGGTTTGCAAAAATCTCTTAATTGTTTAATCAACTATTCTACATACTTACTTTGGATTCCTTTGTCTTGAGGTTTGTATGTGAAGCCTATCTTGTATGCTATTTAGGATGTCTGCATCTATCAATTGCACGTTTATTATGGTTCTTTATGGTTTGTCCCTATACTATTTTGTAACTGATGACCTTAATGGTCACTACCCACAATTAAGGCACCATTGATTAGCTCAGGTGCTTACTAAACCCTCTAAGGAGTGTCCAAGGGTTTTCCCCATAATAGAGTTATTTTATACTCCTTCCCCATAATAGAGTTATTTTATACTCTGTTTAATCAAGACTGTGGATCGGTTTTGTTACTTAGCTCTCGGGGCTCAACTTAAGCTCACTGAGACCGTTCCTCTGTCCAGAGACTTAACTCCTTAAAACCAGTCCTCAAGCTCCTCGGGCTATTAGTATTTCTCCATATAGCAAACCGTGTGACCCAACACTAATTAAATTGCGATCAACACAAATCTTAATCCAATGTTAAATCGACGGTGATGTTTTAATCTGGAGCTCACATAAAATGGTTCACGTTCATTTCGGGGCTTGTCTTTAGTTTCTAATTAGGAGGTGGAGTCCCCTCGAAATGTTTTATACATCGACGCATGTCTAAGCCTTGGACTGTCGAGATTATTTCGCACCTTAACCTCCTCGTTAACCTTTGCATGCTTTCCAACCACGAAAAGATCTCATCCATTGATCTCTATTCCTTCTAATTGTCAATCAACGGTCTCTAATTGATCTACTAAGAGATCAAGGATTCTTGTAGCTTTTCCTTTCAATGGTTTTGGTTAGCCTGTTTCCTTAGTCTATCCCTGCACACATAAATCAACGATTTAACTAGGAGGATCAATGATCACGAATGGCTCCTTCCAATCCGGCAAACAAATTCTAGCTTTTGCAATTACATAAACTCCCTAAATACGTAGAGACTTACTTACTCAATTAATTCAGATATTTAGCACACACAATAACTGGGATGCCTTGAATAAGAAGAGTCATTTTAATGCCTATTTCCACATAGACATATTATTAAAGACAACGAAGCTTTTGAACATTAAGAAACTTCCTCAATGATACTTAAAACAAATTATTCCTTTCATTAATAATACAGACACTATACATAAGTTTACACAAGGCTTCTAGTGCCTTCCCTATCCGGATTTTAACTCAATAGACCTACCTATATTTCCTTGGCCTAATTCTATTCTCTCTAAAATGGTCATATTTCCTTGGCCTAATTCTATTCTCTCTAAAATGGTCATTTTCTTGTGGCATGATCTCCAATTCTAGCCAACCTCCATTGGTCTAACTTTCTCTTTCACTCACCAACTTTTCTATGGCTTGATCTACTATACAAAAGGATTTTCAAACCATTTATGGTTCATATCCACTATTTACTCAACAACTCACTAAGCATCATCTTAGATCTAAAATATCTTCTAACAAGCCTTAACTCTGGGATCCTCAAATCCTCAATCACTCAAGAGCTTCTTAAGGATCCTCTTAAAATCACAAATTACTCATTCAACTCCTATCTTAGGATTTTCAATCTTCATGAGATCTAACTTTTTCTAGATCTCTCAACTCGTCTCAACTCTCGATATCTCTTCTTAGAAGTAGATCTTATTGCAATACAACCCACTCACACATTCTAGAACTCCTATAAAACTTAGGAAATTACAATCAAATTCCTTTAGGGAACCAACTACTTAGAAAAATGAAAGACCCCCTAGGTCTAATCAAATGTACAAGATTTTGAGAGGAATGATGCATCAGACTTCTCAGGAATGAAAACTGTTCATTATCTCCTAATCATGAGTTCGTTCATCTACTTCATTATTCTAGTGTCTTCTAGGGTCCCAAATTTTATGTTGAAGCTCTCCACTTCCTTCATTGTTGTCCTAGTGCCTTGTTGTCGCTGACTACAACTCTCATGGCCTACACATATTATTTTTGAATGCCCCACTAGATTTGCTTTGGCAATTTTCCCTTGTCACTTGTTTACTGTTGTTTCCTTGCTTCCCACTTTATTTGTTGATGTATATATCCCTTTCTTCTGAATATCTTCTCTGAGACATGTCTTCACCATCAACATCCTTATTAACTCAATCTCAATGTTCAGTCTATCCTTTGGATGGTACATGTCTTTGCTGAAAATTTGTCGATGCTCCCTTGAATGAATTTTGTTGTTGCTGTAGTTGTTGCTTATTTCCTCCAATTAGGCCATTATTGATTTATATCTCCATCTTCTCTTTAAAATTAGTTTGAACTGAGTCTTCAAAACTTTTACTGTCTTCTTGTCCTTCATCCTTAGTCAACCATTCCTTTAATAATTTCATTTCATCCTCAAAGTTCATTGATTGAGGTCTGGTTTCATCCTTAGGAAATAGTATTGAGGCTACTTCCATATCGTGTTCATTTTCCTCTGCTAGGCCTGCAATTTCCAAATTAAATTGAAAATTAAAATTTACTTTTACCTCCTTAGATGCAATAAGAACCTCTCCTTCATTGCTAGGCACTTATGAACATGTTTCCTTTATAGCTATACTTTCCCTTTTTGACTCAGGTTCTATCAACAATCTTTCAAGTAGTTGTACCTATTTATCACACTTTGAAAGCATTGCATCAAAATGCTTATCTTCATATTCCCTTTGGCTATCTTCATAAGACATGTCTTTTGTGTTCTCTACAACAATATGTTCTCCTAAATTTCTGGAAACTATATAATTAGCAAAAATATGTATGTATTCCTCGTTCTTGGTTGTCTTCATGAGACACTCTTGCCTCATCCCCCATCATAATGTAATTATGATCCTATCTTATTGAAATGTTTTTATACATTTCTTTTTCTTCCTTCTTAATGTTGACATCTTCAAATGGTTCATCACCTGCTAAATCTATAAACATACACAAAATACCAGTCTTTAAAAAATTAGGCCTTTTAGCCTCATTTGATTTCTCTATCAGCATGTCCATGTGCTACTCTGAGATCTTCAAATATCTCATGAGACTTCCTACATGACTCACATCCTCTTCATTATCCTCTCCAAGGATATCTCCCTACTCTAGTTCACAATAGTGAACTCCTCCTTCTTTCAATGGCGTGAATCTGAAATCAAGTCCTTTGAGTTTCTCCTTCTGCATCAAATCATTTAACTTATGATTCAATTCTTCTAAGGTTTTCCTCGACTTCTCTTCAAATAAATGCATTATTGGCCATTTGAATTTCTTCTTCATACTCCATCTCTATCTCTGGTTCTATTTCACCTTCTTCTGTAGCAGTTGTTCCATGTAATTGAGTTGGATATTTATCTTAGTTGTTTCTTTGTCAAGATCCTATTGAATAATCCTCCTCCTTATGCCATATTCTTTGGCATCTTTCTTTTTTCTGATGTGGCTTCCCTCTAAACCTCTGCAATGACCATCAATAGTCATTATCTCTATTTCATTTGTGAACTTCATCTTGTTCACTTGTGGACTGAATTCAAGCCTCCTCTTTCAACAAGTCTCCATACCTATTGCACCATATCTCATCAAGCTATCTCCTTTGAGCTTGATCTCCTTGTACTTATGGTTTTCTCTCCTAGAACCGCTTGAGAAACTATGCTCCTCTAGGATCTGTAACTTCCACTTCCCTTTGAGAACACTCACCTGTTCTCTGTTGTTCCAATATTCAGTTGGAATTATCAGGTTCCTTTTCCATTACTTCCTATTTTCAAGAGATCACATGCTCTCATTCTACATTCAAGAACATCAATGGTTAACTGCTACAACTCTCCTAGCTATCATGGTTTCTACCAAATCTCCCTAGTTTGCTTCAACCTGCAAACAAAAATCTCAAAACCAAAGTTATTTTAAAACAGATCCAATATTCATTCAAGATATCTTCCTGATCTTTCCCATTTTTGATTCATTCCCTTGAATCAAATTAATTTTTCTGTCTTATCAGATTTCACTAAATATGAACTTCCATCTTCCTTCAAATTTCAAAAATATGAGATCATTTGCTTATGCCTCTGTACAATATCATAGTCTGCAATATTCTTTTGCATATCCCTATCTGATCTCTTCTCAAAGTAAGAGATTGTATATGTACCATGTCTTTCCACCAATTTCACTAATATCTCCAGTTCCTTTTGTACCAGATCCCTGCAATATTCAACTAAGAAATTAATTTATTCAAAAAAGTATGAACAAGCCCTTCCCATCCTTAAATGAACAAATTATCTCACGCTGATACAAAAAATTATGACCTTAATGGTCACTACCCACATTTAAGGCACCCTTGATTAGCTCAGGTGCACCTTAATGGTCCCCATAAGAAAGTTATTTTATACTCTATTCAATCAAGATTATGGATCGACTTTTTTACTTATTTCTTGGGGCTCAACTTAACCTACCTGTGACCGTTCTCCTTTCCAAAGGATTAAATCCTTAAAGCTAGTCCTCAAGCTCCTCGTGCTATTGATATTTCTCCTCAAGCTCCTCGTGCTATTGATCTTTCTCCATATAGCCAACCCTATGACCCAACACTAACTAAATTGGTGTTCAACACAAATCTTAATCGAATGTTAAATCAACGATGATGTTTTAATCTGTGATTGATATTGAACAATCCACGTTCATTTCGAGGCTTGGATTTAGTTTCTTATTATGAGGTGGAGTCCCCCCAAAATGATTTAAATGACAATGCATGTCAAATCCATGGATGGTTGGGATTATTTCACACTTGAAATTCCTCTTTAACATTTTCACGCTTTCCAATCGCAAAAAGATCTCATTCGTTTATCTCTATTCCTTCTAATTATCAATCAACAGTCTCTAATTGATCTACTAAGAGATCAAGGGTTCCTCTAGATTTTCCTTTCAAAGGTTTTAGTTAGCATGTTTGTTCAGTCTATCCCTGCACACATAAATCAATGATTTAACCAAGAGGATAATTGATCCTATAGTGATCAATGATCATGAATAGCTCCTTGCAAACATGCAAACAAACTCTAGCATATGCAATTGCATAAACTCCCTAAATCCGCAGAGACTTACTTACTCAATTAATTCAGATATTTATCACACACAATTCCTTAGATAAGTAGATTCCTTTGAAAATCTATCTCCACAGAGACATATTATTCATGACAACAAAGCTTCTCAACACTTAGAAACTTCCTCAATGATACTTAAAACAACATATTCCTTTGAGACAGAAGGCCCGACATGTATTCCATTGATATATATTCCTTGGGCATGTCAGAAGTAGGTAGAGGGGTGTACATTCCTTGTTTCTTAGTGGCCGTTTTGGAAATAGCGCAAACAATGCACGACTTGATATACTTGCTGACATCCTATAGAAGTTTTGGCCAATGTAAATGTTGTTGCAACACTACCACTATCTTTTCTACGTCGAAGTGTCCTGCCACCTGACTGTAGTGGGATTCACAAATAATTTTCACTCGCTCACTTGATATAACATAGAGATGGACCAGATGGCATAGAATTCCATCCTAAAGATGGAAATTACTGACAACTATGTTCGAGAGAAACATCTGGTAGGTGGTGGTGAATTCAGGATCTTTCTCATAGAGTTAGAGCCATCCAAAGGTCTCATGGCTGCAAAAGTCTAGCACCATGATGAGTGTCACAGTTGGATTTTGTTTTAGGAAATCTACGACATGGTTGGTACTTCCTACCTTATACTTTATGTTGAGGTAGAACTGTTGCAAGTATGTGGACCACTTCCGATGGCGGTCATTCTGCAATTTTCTTGTGTCTACATGAATTGCAATGGATTATGACATCTGATAGGGTATTGATAGATGATATCTGATAGTGTCTCACTATGATAGGCCACTGGGTGGCCATGTTGAGAGAGAACTGCACCCGATGTACCAACTTACCCCAATGGGGCCCACATGACTTTTGCATACGATCTCCTTTTTAGGAGCACAATAACCCATTAGAAAGGTTTCTGCAAGGACTATAGAATATGTTGTCAAAATTTGGCTTCGTCTATAGTTGGAATGTCGTGAGCCCTAAAAACGTTGTTTAGGGCCTCAAAACAGCCTTGGAAGTCGAGGACCCAAAAAATAGGGAAAAACTGCCAAATGGAAAAAAATGTCAAGATGAGTCAGTTGGAATAGGTGGGTGGCCATCGATATCCACCTGAAAAAAAAAAACTCCCTAAGAAAATGAAACACTCCCTAGGTCTAATCAAATGTACAATATTTTGAGAGGGAGGATACTCCTGCATTAGTAATATACTTACTAGAGTGGAATCGATAAATGGTTTGTGTATTAATGATGATATTAAGGATACATTTCCTTCGTTTCCATGTGGATTTTGTGTTTTTTGATGTTCATGACATAATTGTTTACCAATTTATTGTATTTTGGATATTATAAGCAATTTTTTTTCTACAACTCTTTAATGGAGTTTGCATTTTTTGTTTTGTTAGCGGATTTGATAAGAGCATTCCACTCTCTTCCCAACGTTTGGTTACATTCCACATTTGACACCATTTTTAGAATTTTTTTTCCTAGGTAAATTAAGAAAATTGGTTCCTCACTTGTACATGGGAACCTATTATGACATTTTTTTCCATGACCCATATAGATTATTTTTATCCATGATGACCTCTAATTTAGGTACCTCCCTTTTTTCACCTTGAGTAGTGGGTTTTGGGTAACTCTTTCAAATATTCTAAGAGTGTTACCGGTCATTTACCTCCATGACCAACCTTGCTTTGTAGGCCATGGAGTTAGACACTTTGGATTTTTACTTACATAGTTTTTCATGAACATTATTGTAACCTTCAAAGTACCTCCATATTTATTCCATCATCGAAGACATCCATTTTCACAATTGAACAACAATTCCTATTTTCCATCATTGAACAACAATTCTTATTTTTATTTGATGTTCATAATGACCCACACACTCTAGTGAGATGGATTATGATGTTTTTGACAATTGTACATGAGTATGTGATGAATAGTTTTGAGTTCTAACTCATTTCAAAGGATAGGTCTTTTTGGTTAAGAAATTTGACATTTGTTGTTCATAATTTTATATGGATTTTTATGCTTTTGATAGCTTTGGATTACTTATCCCTCTTTACATTTTTGGTCATACTTGTTTTTTGGACCTTTCAACATCTCCAAGCCTCATTGGTTGTTTGATGGTTGATGATGCTTGTTTATTTTCAAATATTTGGTTCCTCACTAGTACCTATTTTTCACTCAAGCATTTATGTGGTGATTGTCAGTTTTTTCCATTCTAGTACCTCTATAATTGAACCTCTTTTGATTCAGAATTCAACCAAGTTCATTGAGATTACTTGTCTCTCCTCTATAGATTTTTGGTCACACTTGTTGGATTTATTTGTTTGTTAGAGTCTATTTTTCAATTGGGCACCTAATCAGGGCTCATTGCAGGAGGGTCTAATTTTGACAAGGACTCTAGTAGTTGAGTAAATTTTTTCGCATCATTTAAACATCATGTGTCATTTGTGTTTTTATTTATTTTTACTGTGAATACAAAATCATCCCAGACCTTCATATAGCAGCTTGCACATAGCTTCAATTTTGAAACTGTACAAAAACAATCAACCAAACACTAAGTAGTAAGCATGCAATGCCAACATAGCTATGAAAAAGAAAAAAAATTATTTAAATAACAACTACTAATGTTTTTTTATATAATGAGAAAATAAGTGTGCAACCTCTTTTCTNAATATTAATGAGATTTATCTCTTTGGATAGTTGCATGCATGTTCTGAATATACCGTCTAATTTCTAGAGAATCCCCCTGATTTGGTCTAATTTCCAAAGAATTCCCGTGACTTGTACATAGTTTGTGTTATAATATTTGGAACTTATACAATGTGCTATGCATCCAATTTGCAAGTTGCAACCTCCATATGCTATAGAATTTGTAACATGTACTATGCATGGCCTTTGCTATAGAATTTATAACTTGTATTATGTATGCTTTACACAAAATTCAACATTCAAATTTAGATAATTGTTATTACAATATATTATATATTATAATATATATTGTTATTAATAATTTATATATATATATGAAATTTAACCATTGATTGTAGGGACTCAATTTTTTCTTTTTTTACTCTCTATGTTTGTATAGAGCGATGCCAATGTTTTTGTTAGCTTTCCTTTTTCAGTTTTTCAAATCCAAGCAACAATTATTAATTTTAAGTTTTTTGTAAGTATAGACATCAACTATCATTTATTAATGTTGAACACATTTTCATTGTTATATATAGCTTAACATCCTCTTGTATTAAATATAACATATATACAAAGTTATTTTTTTCATTATTATTTTGTTTTATGAAGTTTAGGTTTATTTACAATCTAGGTTAGACTCAAATTTCTACAAAATTCCTTGTTTCTTGAATTTTAATCTTATTTTTTTCATTATTGTTTTGTTTTATGAAGTCATTATTGTTTTGTTTTATGAAGTTTAGGTTTGTTTACAATCTAGGTTAGAATCAAATTTCTACAAAATTCCTTGTTTCTTGAATTATAATCTTACCCTCGTCATCATGTTGAATTATAATCTTACCCTCGTCATCATGCTTGAATGACATTAGTTTTTATAACCTCTTAAAAATTTATTAAATGTGTTTATAAGTCAACTATAAAAGCAATGTGCTCTAATTTGTTAAAGATATCATTATTTTCGTTAATTAAAATAGAAATCGTGAAAAAGATAGCATTATTTTCGTTAATTAAAATAAAAATAGTGAAATAGAGAAGACTACCATTTACCATTCATCTCCATGTAAACAAAAAGCGATATGCTAAAGATATGCGTGGCCTTAGTCTTGGACAGACATGGAGAAAGTTTCAGCTATTGTAGATTGTTCATAGGATGGGACTGCATGGCTATCTACTTTGAGAGATATGGGAGAGATAAAGACCAAACCAAAACTTTGAACTCAGAACGGTTAAAATTGACACAAAGCTATACTTTGGGAGAGATAAAGTGCAAATAGTATCTTAATCCACCTGTCTTTAAGTATTTTGTCGTCACAAGATTCAAGCTTTGATTGAGTGAGCTTAATTTTGGCTTTATTGATTAAGATCGTTCAAATGTTAGCGTACAATATGATGCAGAACCACCCTCTTCGAGCAATAAAATTTAAATAATGGAATCTGGCTGGCACTTTTCTTGAAGATTTATTTGGCCGCAAGGTTCGAGCTTTGGTTGGTTTTCTTGAATATCCAGTTTAAATGTTAACCATTTTGATAAATATTTTTGTAAATCTTGATGTGGAACCACTCTATAGCAGCAGTAAAGTTCAAACACTAGATTCTGACACCTTTCTTTAAATTTCATCAGCCAGAAGGTAAGATTTGTTTGGGTTCGCTTAATTTTGTCTTTCATGATTCATAGTTAGTTTAAATGTTAGCCATTCTGATGAAATAGCTCTAAAAATTTGAAGCAAAACTACATGTTCCGAGCAATAATGTTAAAATCTGGTGAGAAATTAATGCATTATCCTTTAAAAAAATAAATTCATATCAATATTTTTGACCCCCAAAAAAGTCATATCAATATTTTCGACCAATAATAATAGATAAATAATTTTTAATGTAATTAAAAAATGTTATTCTATAGATTCTAATTTCAAATTATAAAAATTAATTATAATTAGGTTGAGTAATTTTCATGACTTAAAGGAGTTTTTGCCATCCCTATGAAACATGCTGAAAGAGTTATGCAGTATATTTAAATAGATATTTAGATAGAACTATGAAGATATTTTTTTGTATTTGTATTGGTCAAATCTTTAGAAGGTTATTGTAATCTTATTGTATAAATTAGCTTGTCTTTTAGGGAGTCAAGTTATGTGTATAAATAGAGGTAGAGTTCCTCTCATTTGTATACACACTCAACTTGCCTTCTCTTGTGTATTTGGAGCATAGCAAAGGAGGTCTAGTGCAAAAGGTATTGGTTTTGGTCTATTTGTGGAGAGCTATAGCGTGACACTATATTGGTTGAAGGAATCTATACTGAAGAATTGGTTGTTGGGTTCTCTCCCCCACGAGGGTTTTCTAGGATATATCTTGTGTTCTGTGATTGTTTATATTTCAATGATCCTATTACATGAAATTGTTAAAGAAGATAATTATAACTTCTAAAATTATAACATGGTATCAGAGCAGGCCTGAATAGAAGACAATTCACATATTTAGAAGACAAAAGGAGCCATTTTTATTTATAGGAGTGGTTGTCAGACAAGACAAGACCACCAACAAGTGTGCCCTAGTGGAGCACATCTTTTCCTTGGATCAAGTCTTAAAAATCTAGAATTTGTGATTTAGGGCTAGGATGACTACTGGAACCAAGATTGATGAGAAGTTGGAGGGAGATGAAAACTTCATAGCCTCGAGGTACAAATTATCCCTCCTCCTAGAATAAAATGATCTAGAGAAGTTCACTAAAGGAGAGGTTTCAAAACTAGAGGGAGATGAGGCTAAAGAAAAGCATAAAAAGGATATGGTCAAAGCAAATAGGATTATTGCAGACTCCATTAAGGACCATGTTATACATCACATATCTTCATTATCCACTCCAAAATAAATGATGGATGCCTTAACCAGATTGTTTGAAGGAAATAACATCAAATGAAGAATTACCTTGACAACTCAGTTAAAGAACACGAGGATGAAGAATGTAGAAACCATCCACTCTTACTTGTCAAGAATGAACCATATCAAGGAGCAGATAGAAGTAATTGGTGATACATTGAATGGAGAAGAAATGGTCAAGACCACATTGAATGGCCTCCCAAGCTCATGGGATCCATTTATTCAAGGGATTGTTGGAATTACTAATACAACTGAGAGGGGGGGGTGAATCAGTTGTCTTTGAGATTAAACAATATTAAGTTTATTAAAACATTTTTAATCTTTCTTCAAGTGATCATCAACATTATACAACATATGAACAGTAAAAGTAAAAAGCATCAGTCACGCATAAGGTATACACAGAGACAAATTTTCATGAGGAAACCCATAAAGGGAGAAAACCTCTTCTTCCTCGAAATGATAGGTAGTCTTTTAAGTTTTGTACATCATCTTTAATTGAGCACCAACTCAATGTGAGGCTTGTTTGAGAGCACTAACTCTCTGGTTTCTCTAGCACCCACTAGAAGGAAGTACCTACTCCCTGGTTTCTCTAGCACCCACTAGAAGGAAGCACCAACTCCCTATATGTTCCAGCACCAAATAGATGGAAGCATCAGCTTCCAGTTACATAGACTCCAACCTGTATAACAGAGGACACTTGTTCTCCCTTGCACCACCCTGCCACCCTGGTTTCTCTAGCTGCAACCATATGGAAGCTACAACTTCCTGTGTTCGAGATCCCACTTGAACCTCTAAGGATAACAGTCCTCCCGAGAACCTTCCAACATCCCTATAATATGAATGAATAAATAAACAAATAACTACACAGATAGATCAATTCTTACCAATCCTTCTTTGTTCTGTAAATCTGGTCTTCTTCTAACTGT
>SNQJ01S0014161.1:20533-36634 GCA_010110895.2 Picea sitchensis
ACATGTAAGACAACTTAGAGATGCGTTTGAGGCCCAAATGAAAGAAGAGAGACTGGTTTTATGTGACGTGAGCTTTGAGCCAAAAAAAACTTAGTTATCCAACAGAAACTCAGACAAGGGGGGAAAAAAAGAACAAGTATCTTTTGGTTGGTGTTCTCTTTGTATTTGATGCTTTGGTTGGTTGAAAAGTCTCCCTGGAGATTTGTTTGTTGATCTTCTTTGTTTTCTTGCTGCGAGTTGGACTAGATTTTCAGGTCACGTGAAAAATACTTCTTCGTTGAAGTATATAGTTTCTTCCAACAACATAGATTTGGCAAGTGTATCGAATTCTGCAGCGCACACAAGAATTTGTCTTCGTCAGGGGTGTTGTACTTACCGTGGCTTGAAAAATGGTCTGTGATGTTCATAAATGATGCGAAATATTACTCCATTAGTGAATGTACTAAGAAGCGGGTAGTAAAAACTGTATGGGTGGATAAAACAATATATTATAACTACAAAAGTTTATATTTCAAAGATTGCTGAGCTACTTCTGGGTGTGGTAACAGACTTGAGAGACAACCATGTTCTTTGTCAAAGTTTGTTCATTGTCCTTTGGATGTAGTTACAGACTCCACATATTTGGTGTCACCTCCGAACATTCCAGACCTTTCTGTGGGCTGCCATGTTTACCACCACTATGACGAAAGATATATTCTGATGCAATCTACAACATTTGATACACTTGCCAGACCTATGTTTCCGAAAGAAGTCATGTACTTCAACAGAAGAACATTTTGCAACTGGCTTGGACGTTCCTTCCAATTTACTGTAATAAAACAAAGAAGTTCAACATACAAATCTTCAGGCAGGCTTTTCAACCAAACAAATGATCAAATACAGGGAGAATAACAGTCACAACATACTTGATTTTTTTTTTTTTGTCCCATAACTGATGTCACATAAAATGACTCCCTTGACTTAGAATTGGGTCTGAAACGCATTTCTAAGTTGTCTCGGATGTTAATGGTCAGGAAAATTACAAGGAAAGCATCTTAAACCCCAAGTTTTCGACGACAGAGGGAAATTAATGCTTAACAAAGAATGGGATGTTGAATAACCGACCAATGCAAGCAGGCCATATCTAGAAGAGACAAGCTATTCAAAAAACTAGGATAGATCCAGTTGGCAACACCAATTAAGTCTAAGACTCGAAATTGATATTCAACTCGTTTTTTTTTACGAATAAAAGATTTGATCGTCAAGAAGACTGTCAATAAGATTCATCATTGTACATATTTTTTATTGGTCGGCGGCAGGCCAAATCACAATCATTGTGGCAAAAAATCTCACATGTATTTTGTAACCCATCTTATTTGAATATAGAATATTTGTGGTTTTTTTTTTATGGTGTTTTCCAATCTCTGGTATTACTTTTCATTTTATTTTGTACCTTTTTTCCTGTGTGTCATTAAACATGGACAACAATATTTTCTTTCTGTTGCTCGGTACTTCAATTTAAATAAAGGCTACTCTGTTCGTTGCTTACATTTTACATGGAAGAATAATTTGTCATAGGCCATACTTATGTGGCACTGAACCTATACTTAAAGAAAGAAATTGGAGGACCCGTCCTGCTTTCATTCTTCGGGTCCTATAAATAGAATGAATTAATGACTTACAACAAGGAAACTCAAGTGTTGATGTCATGTTCCTGTTCAATATCTTGCATATATTGCAACTTCTTCTATTTAGTACTATTGGAATAAATATAAAAACTTCCTTTTAGCCAAAACTTAGTCAATTATCTGCCATCGGGTTTCGGGTTTGTGGTATTCAAGAACTATGTCCCTTGCTCCGTCATATACATCTTGCAGCCAAAGAACTTCCGTGATTTGCAATTTATTCTTTAACTAGTGATAACTCACCAAGGGTTCGAAAAGCTTGGCATTAATAAAGGAAGAATAGATTTTCTTCTGTGAGATACTTAGCCCTTTTCCCCTTTTCTTCTTCCCGTCTATTATCACTTTCTGGTTATATACTTAATCGCCTTTCTATGATCGTGGGTTCCAGGTTTGGCAGGTTGACATATCTTCATCTCCATCTATATCCTCACATGATGAATCCGACCGACTGTTGTTCCTTTCCATACTTAGCCAATTTTATGGCCACGGTTGATGTGTTGGCACTTTCGAACTCTGTTGCTTCTTGTTGCGTTATATACATCTTGTAGTCAAAACTTCCATGGTTTCAACGAAATTTGTGAAGCAAACAACATCCTGCAAATTGGGAGATGATTTGCATTTGAAACAAAAATAATCCATTAATATATATTAGTATGAATACTATTGAAATAAATATCAAAACTTTCTCTTGGACAATACTTAGCCCATTATATGGCCACCAGGTCCCAGGTTCGCGGTCTCCAACACCTATGTCCCTTGTTCCGTCATATCCATCTTGCAGCCAAAGAACTTCCGTGATCTGCAGTTTATGCTTTTCCCAGCAGGGGTTCGAAAACATTGGCATTAATAAATGAAAAAATGGATTCTCTTCTGTCAAATACATAGCCCTTTTCCCCTTTTCTTCTTCCCATCCATTATCCCTTCCTGGTTATATACTTAGTCATCTTTTTATGATCGTGGGTTGCAGGGTTGGTGGGCTGACATATCTTCATCTCCATCTATATCCTCACATGACGAATCTGACTGATTGTTGTTCCTTTCCATACTTAGTCAATTTTATGGCCGCAATTGCCGGGTTGGCGCATACGAACTCGCCTTTTCTTCTTCCCGTCCGTTATCACTTTTTGGATATATACTTAGTCGTCTTTCTATGATATCCAGTTCCAGGGTTGGTGGGTTGACATGTCTTCATCTCCATCGATATCCTCACATGGCGAATCTAAGCGACCGCTGTTCCTTTCCATACTTAGCCAATTTTATGGTCGCGGTTGCCAGGTTTTCACTTATGGACTCGACTGTTTATTGTTTCGTGATATACATCTCGCACTCAAAACATCCGTGATCTACAATTCCACCACGGGTTCCTCGTATACATTAACTTCGTTTAAAGTATCTGTTGTTGCCTTCCATCCCCGCCAACTTCGTGTCCTTCCTAATATAGATTAACTATGCTCTTACTAGTGACAACTAGACAGACTGGTACGAAAGAATTGGCACCCACTCCTCTGCCATATACAAATTGACTACTGGAGTCTGACATCTTCCCCTCTTATGTGTTACACATTATGAATTCAAATGTTCTGAGCTATACAATTTGGTCGTCGGGGCCTTGCGTCTTCTGGGGAAATCTTGTCACCCTATTTTGGATCCTCGCGTTGGCAGGTTCACGAAAACTCTAACTCCTAGTCATTGTTTTTTCTGTTTTGCCCATTCTCGTACTTGTTTCCAGATATGCAACACTAAAGGTTTTATACTAAAATGACATCATGCAACAACTATAAAAATCGTCATTAATAAGCAAAAGTCTCGACAACCAACCATCCCTATAAAACTTGTCCAGAAACATGCAAATAAAATCTTGCGAGGTAATGGCAAAGCTATTACAAATTTCAATATATTAGCAAAAACAAATCCTAGCCAGCATTTCCGTGTTCCATACTTGCACACTTTTTCGATTGTGAGTTCCCGGATTGACGACCTCAAAATTGTGTTTCACATCTTCTGTGACCTGCAAACAACGCCCAGAGTTCCGCAATATACAATTTGTTTGCAGGAATGCATAAAAACTCTTAATTTTTCTCTTTCCCTCCCTTTATTATCCCTTTGTGGTTCTATATTTAATCGCAGTTATATGATCACGACCTCATGGATTCGCAAATTGGCAACTCTTTATCTATATATTCACACCATGATCCTGACCAACCATGGTCCCTTTCAATACTTAGCAAATTATCTGATCACCGGGTCTCGGGTTTGCGGTATCCAACACCTATGTCCCCTGTTCCGTCATATACATTTTGCACCCAAAGAACTTCCATGATCTGCAGTTTATGCCTTTACTAGTGAGAACTCACTAGGGGTTCGAAATGATTTGCATTAATAAGCGAACAATAGATGTTCTTCTGCGAGATACTTATCCCTTTTTCCCTTGTCTTCTTCTCGTGTATTATTGCTTTCTCGTTATATATTTAGTCGCCTTTCCATAATCGCGGGTTCCAATGTTGGTGAGCTGACATATTTTCATTTCCATATATATCCTCACATGACGAATCTGACCGACTTCCGTTCCTTTCCATACTTAGCCAATTTTATGCCCGCGGTTGCTAGGTTGGCACTTTCGAACTCTGCTACTTCTTGTTCCGTGATCTGCGGTATCCATCACTTATGTCCCCTGTTCGCGGTATCCAACACTTATGTCCCCTGTTCCGACATATACATCTTGCACCCAAAGAACTTCCGTGATATGAAATTTATGCCTTTACTAGTGAGAACTCACCAGGGGTTCAAAAGGATTTGCATTAATAAACGAACAATAGATGTTGTTCTGTGATATACTTATCCCTTTTCCCCTTGTCTTCTTCCCATGTATTATACTTTCTAGTTATATACATAGTCACGTTTCTATAATCGCGGGTTCCAACATTGTTGGGCTGACATATCTTCATCTCCATCTATATCCTCACATGACGAATCCGACTGACCACTGTTCCTTTCCATAATTAGCCAATTTTATGCCCATGATTGTCGGGTTGGCGCTTTCGAACTCTGCTGCTTCTTGTTTCATGATATACACCTTGCACTCAAAATTTCTTTGATCTACAATTCCTCGCTTCTGGTTATTTACTTAGTGGCCTTTCTATGATCACAGCTTCCAGCATTGGTGGGCTAACATATCTCCATCTCCATCTATGTCCTCACATGACGAATCTGACTGAACACTGTTCCTTTCCATACTTATCCAATTTTATGGCCACGTTTGTCGGGTTGGCGCTTTCAAACTTTGCTGCTTCTTGTTCCATGATATACATCATGCAATCAAAACTTATGTGATCTACAATTCCACCGCTGACTCCTCGAACTCGCAAGCTTCACTCTACCACGACTCACAAATGCTTGAAAGTATGTGTCGTTGCCTTCCATCCCCACTAACTTCCTGTCCTTCCTAATATACATTAGTTATGCTCTTACTAGTGACAACTAGACACACTGGTACAAAACAGTTGGCATTAGACCCTCCGCAATATACAAATTGAATACTGGATTCTAACATCGTCCCCTCTTCCGTGTTACACATTATGCATTCAAATGTTCCGAGCGATACAATTTGAACGTCAATGCCTCACGTCTTTTGGAGAGACCTTGTCAGCCTGTTTTGGATCCTCGTGTTGACGGGTTCACGAAATGTCCAATTCTTGGTCACTGTTTCGGGTTGGCGCTTTCGAACTCTGTTGGTTCTTGTTCCATGATATACATATTGCACTCAAAATTTTCGTGATCTACAATTCCACTGCGCACTCAACCCTTTTTCCCTTTTCTTCTTCCCTTGTATTATCGCTTTATGGTTATATGCTTAGTCGCCTTTCTATGATCGTGGGTTCCAGCGTTGGTGGGCTGACATATCTTCATCTCCATCTATATCCTCACATGACGAATCCGACCGACTGCTGTTCATTTCCATACTTAGCCAATTTCATGGACACGGTTGCCGGGTTGATGCTTTCGAACTCTGCTACTTCTTGTTCCGTGATATACATCTTGCACTCAAAATTTTCGTCATCTACAATTCCACTGCTAACTCCTCGAACTCGTAAGCTTCACTCTACCACAATTCACAAATGTTTCAAAGTATTTGTCACTGCCTTCCATCCCCACTAACTTCCTATCCTTCCTAATATACATTAGTTATGCTCTTACTAGTGACAACTGAACACACTGGTACAAAACAATTGGCATTCGGTCCTCCACAATATACAAATTGGCTACCAAGTTCCGACATCGTCCCCTCTTCTATGTTACAAATTATGCATTCAAATGTTCTGAGTGATACAATTTGACCGTCGGGGCCTCACGTCTTCTGGGGAGACCTTGTCACCCTGTTTTGGATCCTCGTGTTGATGTGTTCACGAAATCTCCATTTCTTAGTCATTGTTTCGGGTTGGTTCTTTCAAACACTGTTGCTTCTTATTCCATGATATACATCTTGTACTCAAAATTTCTGTGATCTACAATTCCACTGCGGACTCCTTAGCCCTTTTTCCCTTTTCTTCTTCCTGTGTATTATCACTTTCTGGTTATATACTTAGTCGCCTTTCTATGATCGCGGGTTCCAACATTGGCAGGCTGACATATCTTTATCTCCATCTATATCCTCACATGAGGAATCCGACCGACCGCTGTTGCTTTCCATACTTAGCCAATTTTATGTCCACGATTGTCGGGTTGGCGCTTGCGAACTCTGCTGCTTCTTGTTCCGTGATATACATCTTGCACTCAAAACTTCTGTGATCTACAATTCCACCGTGAACTCCTCGAACTCGCAAGCTTCACTCTACCATGGTTCACAAATGTTTCAAAGTATCTGTCGCTGCTTTCCATCCCCACTAACTTCTTGTCCTTCCTAATATACATTAGTTATGCTCTTCTTCCCATGTATTATCGCTTTCTAGTTATATACTTAGTCGCCTTTCTATAATCGCGGTTTCCAGCGTTGGCGGGCTGACATATCTTCATCTCCATCTATATCCTCACATGACGAATCCGACCGACCACTATTCCTTTCCATACTTAGCCAATTTTATGCCCGCGGTTGCCGGGTTGGCGCTTTCGAACTCTGCTGCTTCTTCTTCTGTGATAACAACTTGCACTCAAAATTTCCGTGATCTACAATTCCTCGCTTTCTGGTTATTTACTTAGTGGCCTTTCTATGATCGTGGCTTCCAGCGTTGGCGGGATGACATATCTCCATCTCCGTCGATATCCTCACATGAAGAATTTGGCTGATCGTTGTTCCTTTCCATACTTAGCCAATTTTATGACCGCGTTTGTCGGGTTGGCGCTTTCGAACTCCGTTGCTACTTGTTCCATGATATACATCGTGCACTCAAAACTTCTGTGATCTATAATTCCACTGCAGACTCTTCGAACTCACAAGCTTCACTCTAGCATGGCTCACAAATGCTTCAAAGTATGTGTTGCTACCTTCCATCCCTACTAACTTCTTGTCCTTCGTAATATACATTAGTTATGCTCTTACTAGTGACAACTGGATACACTGGTACAAAACAGTTGGCATCAAACCCTCCATAATATACAAATTGACTACCGGATTCCGACATCATCTCCTCTTCCATGTTACACATTATGCATTCAAATCTTCCGAGCGATACAATTTGAACGTCGACGCCTCACGTCTTCTCAAGAGACCTTGTCAGCCTGTTTTGGATTTTCATGTTGACGGGTTCACGAAATGTCCAATTCTTGGTCATTGTTTCGGGTTGGCACTTTCGAACTCTGTTGGTTCTTGTTCCGTGATATACATATTGCTCTCAAAATTTTCATGATCTACAATTCCACCATGCACTCAGCCCTTTTCCCCTTTACTTCTTCCCGTGTATTATCACTTTTCGGTTATATGCTTAGTCGCTTTTCTATGATCGCGGGTTCCAGCATTAGTGGGCTGACATATCTTCATCTCCATCTATATCCTCACATGACGAATCCGAACGACCGTTGTTCCTTTCCATACTTAGCCAATTTTATGGCTGTGATTGCCAAGTTGGCGCTTTTGAACTCTACTGCTTCTTGTTCAATGATATACATCTTGCACTCAAAACTTCTATCATCTACAATTCCACCGTGGACTCCTCAAACTCGCAAGCTTCACTCTACCACGATTCACAAATGTTTCAAAGTATCTGTCGTTGCCTTCCATCCCCACTAACTTCTTGTCCTTCCTAATATACATTAGTTATGCTCTTACTAGTGAAAACTGAACACACTAGTACGAAATAGTTGGCATTCGGCCCTCCGCAATATACAAATTGGATATCAGGTTCCGACATTGTCCCCTCTTTCGT
Organism: Picea sitchensis; assembly: GCA_010110895.2. Classification (NCBI taxonomy): domain Eukaryota; kingdom Viridiplantae; phylum Streptophyta; class Pinopsida; order Pinales; family Pinaceae; genus Picea; species Picea sitchensis. Next base: position 28,554 of record SNQJ01S0014161.1, read on the forward strand.
GTTACAAATTATGCATTCAAATGTTCCAAGTGATACAATTTGATCATTGGGGCCTCACATCTTCTGAGGAGACCTTGTCGCCTTGTTTTGGATCCTTGTGTTGACGCGTTCACGAAATATCCAATTCTTAGTCACTGTTTCGGGTTGACGCTTTCAAACTCTGCTACTTCTTGTTCCATGATATACATCTTGTACTCAAAATTTCTGTGATCTACAATTCCACCGCGAACTCCTTAGCCCTTTTTCCCTTTTCTTCTTCCCGTGTATTATTGCTTTTTGGTTATATACTTAGTCACCTTTCTATGATCGTGTGTTCCAGCATTGGCGGGATGACATATCTTTATCTCCATCTATATCCTCACACAAGGAATCCGACCGACTGCTGTTTATTTCCATACTTAGCCAATTTTATGGCTGCGGTTGCCGGGCTGGCACTTGCGAACTCTGCTGCTTCTTGTTCTGTGATATACATCTTGCACTCAAAACTTCCGTGATCTACAATTCCACCGTCGACTCCTCGAACTCGCAAGCTTCACTCTACCACGGTTCACAAATGTTTCAAAGTATCTGTTGATGTCTTCCATCCCTACTAACTTCTTGTCCTTCATAATATACATTAGTTATGCTCTTACTAGTGACAACTAGACACACTGGTACGAAACAGTTGGCATCCGACCCTCCACAATATACAAATTGACTACCGGGTTCCGACATTGTCCCCTCTTTCGTGTTACATATTATGCATTCAAATGTTTCGAGCGATACAATTTGACCGTCGGGGCCTCACGTCTTCTGGGGAGACCTTGTCAGCCTATTTTGGATCCACGTGTTGACGAGTTCACGAAATCTCCAATTCTTAGTCACTATTTTGGGTTGGTGCATTCGAACTCTCCTGCTTCTTGTTCCATGATATACATCTTGCACTCAAAATTTCCGTGATTTACAATTCCACCGCAGACTCCTTAGCCCTTTTTCCCTTTTCTTCTTCCCATGTATTATCGCTTTCTAGTTATATACTTGGTCGCCTTTCTATGATCGTGGGTTTCGGTGTTGGCGGGCTAACATATATTCATTTCCATCTATATCCTCACATGACGAATTCGACCGATCGCTGTTCCTTTCCATACTTAGCCAATTTTATGGCCGCGATTGTCGGGTTGTCGCTTTCAAACTCTGCTGCTTCTTGTTTCGTGATATACATCATCCACTCAAAACTTCCGTGATATACAATTCCACCACGGACTCCTCGAACTCACAAGCTTCACTCTACCATGGCTCACACATGTTTCAAAATATCTGTCGCTGTGTTCCATCCCCACTAACTTCCTGTCCTTCCTAATATACATTAGTTATGCTCTTACTAGTGATATACAAATTTTCCTCTGGACTGTCCTATCATACCCTCTTCGATGTTACGCGTATTGCACTCAATTTTTTTTGAGACATACAATTTAACCCTCGCGCCCTCACCTCGAACAATTGTACCTTGTAACCCTATTTTGAAGCTACTTTTTCTCGTCCCCGCGACCTCCGTACTCCTTTCTTAGTATGCAATTAGAAACCTTTCATGCTAACAACTGACCATGCAGGAACCGTCAACATTGTCATTAATGAGCGAAACGTTCAAGGAGATCTCCCGTTATTACGCATTAAACCAAGATCTGCGGAGAGTTATATTATCCCTTCTGATTGTTCATCTCAAACATGGGTTGTCGCATTGGCCCCTTCAAGAAATCTACCATGCTTAATCGCTCATTGCCATATCCGCCATGTTCGCATTTCTATGTATGCAATTACTAGTGTTTAATGTTAACAACGCATTATGCAACAACCATCAAAATTGTCATTAATGAGCAAAAGTCTCGAGGAGATCTCCCATTCACACTCATTGGACCAAGATTTGCGCAGCGTTATATTATCCCTTCCAAATTTTCATTTCATTCATCGTCGGAGCAAACAATCCTTCTTGTAAACTTATGGCAACAGGTCGACAACAATTTTGTGGAGATACAATAAATATCTTCGGACGTCAAGACCAGAACTTCTAGTGGTCCAGGGCATACTTTTACTATTCATCCCGTTCTGCCCAGAACGAAGTGATTTGGACCTCTGGAATCACTCGTGCAGGCTGCGCCCCTGAGGTTTTTGACTGTAAGGAGGTGGTCTCTTGGTGTGTCGAAAAATATACTCCAAGCCAAAGAATTATTCCATTGCACGACCATTCTACTATTTCTTTGTCATCTCAGGTCTTCCGCAATATGTTAAAATTGCCGTAGCCAACATTGACCTTCAGAGGAAAAGACTGTAAGAAGTTCCTAGAAAAACATGATAACGGGTTGGACATCTTAGCCGAGTTCCTCAAAGACCCGACAACAGTTCCTGAAGATATCACAGAGTTGCAGGTTCCTTTAGAAATCTATTCTGGGAAATTGCTTGGCTGTTTACAAGAATAGCAGGAGAGACATCCTGAACAAGCATTTCCTGTATAATTATTTATATTTTGTACTTCACAGTCAAGGAACAATTCATTTTCGATTAGGGGAAGCTAATTTCCATTGAGATCTGTTCCCAGTTGTCACGATTCAAAGAATCAAATAAATTTTATATGTCATCCTAATTGATTTTCGCAATAGTGCATTGTTGTCTGTTTCCAAAACCATCTCTTTCCAAGAAAATAGACTGTGGATTCGACCTAGTAACATTCTGGTACCAGGCTCTATGGAGGCACAAGGCCTCCCATTGTTTTTATGAAGTTTTTAATTACTTTTTCTCAGTTTTCAAATATTTATTGTTAGGGAAGGATGCTCTGCGGATGTCTGGCCAGGCAACCAAGTTTTTGAACAAGAAGGGCACGCTTGAACAAAAGGAAAATCACAGTGTACTAATGGTCTTTGGCTCCAAGGGAAATCCCACTTTCCTTCCATGCCACATCACAAACAAGATGTTTGTTGCAGAAATAGCAAGGCAATACAACCCCTGGTTGCATTTTTTCCATGACAAGAAAAAAAACAGTTCATCCCTTTGCTTTGGAAAGTCGGGGACTTCGTGTGCAGAAACGCCAACAAGATTGACAAATTTGTCGACCATTTCAAGAAATTGAACCTAACATATGCTGAAAGGCTAAAAGGGTTCGACCCTAATGGATTTTTTTGAGAACATTTACTGGTAGTTGGCTTTAGTAGCTCTTTTATCCATAGACACCTGATCGAAGACAGGGACAATGGCGATAAAAATCCTTCTTCTGGTGATTGCGATGTTGAGACATTTCAAAGTGAGACTGAATTGTATAGACAATAGGGAAAAGTATCCGGTGAGAAGAGTTCCCAGTTCCCCGCCAACACTCCCAAGAGCACGACATCACGAAGCATCGCTTCAACGACCCATCATGGTAAGAAAGAAACCCATAAATCTTCAAATGGAGGAGGAGATAAGAACCCTCCTCGCATAAAAATTGATAGCTCTCACAAAATTCCACTGACGAAGAAGAGAAATAATAATGCAAGGCATGCAGACGAACCCAAAATTGAAAGTTAACAATTGCAACTTGAAATTGAAATTGAGCACATGCACAAAGTTGGTCTGTCCACAATGGAAATAGTTGAGATCGACATTTTTTACGAAGATGAATCCTTCATATTCCAGAGCGTTGTTTTTTACAGCCAATCTAAGAATATGGTCATTGAAAAGAGAGATGTAACAAATAGGAAAGGCAAATCTCACACATAGATTAACTTTAGGAAAATGAGGCCATCCCAAATCTCCCTATTTCACCGCGTAACCGGTGATGCTCTTGATGATTCCATTGGAGGAATTGAAGCAGAATGCCAGATTGAAAGATCACCTCAACAAATTTGAGGAGGCTTTCATTGCTACCCCAAAATTTGCCAGTCCTTTAGTAAAAAACATGCCTACTACCACTGCAACCAAGATGAAAGTATCCTCTACCCTCCTTGCGTTGTCTAGAGCCCTTGTAGGGAATAACATCAAGAAAAGAATGCAGTTAGTTACTGAAGCTTGGGAAACATCACAAAATATAGTTTCCTTCCGAAACAGGGAAAATGATTTGCTCGAACATTTGCAGACGAATTTAAAAAATGATCAACGTTTATGTGAACAGGTGCTGACCCCTTTTGCCAACCATGCCATCAACACCTCAGAACTGAAAAGAAGACAAGAGAATCTCCCCTCCCCAAAGCGAACCAAAAAAGTAAAAGCATGCTCGCAAAAGAAAGTTAAGAACCTGGAGCTCATTGTTGAATCATGTAAACAAGCCATATTAGAAAAGGAAGAATTATTCACAAACCTGATCCAAATAGACTTAGTTGGAAGTACCAACGAGGTTCAAGACCCAAACTTAATTCTCAAATATTTGTTAATGACCAAAGAAGCCTTCAATGAACAACTTGATATTTTAAAGGGGTTGTCTTTCGAAAAGTTTTACGGCATAGTTGAACATCATGTAGATGAGCTTGAGCGTTGGGTATTGGACTATTTGACACACAATGAAGAAATTGAACAGAGTCTGCATAGTATTTCAATGGATCTAAGGAAATTAGAAAACAACCTTTACGACATAGAAATCCAGGATGAAATCAACATGGCCCCCATGAGAAGCTGCATTGAAGAATGGTTCCAACGGAGAATGGACAACCTCATCCAGGAAGGACAACAACCAATTGACACGATTCCACTGACCATCATCGACAACAACAAAAATGCATTGGCTTCATAGTAAGTCTATAATGCCATCTTATTTTCTTTATCAATCCAATTATTATACCTCTTTAAATAAAAAACTGTAACCAAACACTCATAACTTCCAATTTCTTCTTTTCAGGTCTTCCTCTTTACCATCGCGCACTTCTTCTTTAGACATTCCTAATTCTTGTACTTATTTCTTTTTATGGTCAGGGAGAGCCCCAATCCCAGTCTATATGACAAACACATTTAAATTTCCAAAAATATGTAACATACATTATTAATTTTTGATAAATTTCAAAGAAAACTAATTTAGGAATGCCTTTGTTGCAAGACGTTATTACTATTTGATGTAACAAACATTATTGTTTGCTTATTTCTACTGGCATGCTCGTCGTATGTTTCCAGTTCCTTCTGTGCTCCAGCTGTAGTTTCGTAATTGTTGGAGATACATATGTTGTTTACTTAGAGATAACAAATATTTGATGTAACAAACAATATTAATTTTTGATAAATTTCAATTTTTTTGTGTCCAGGAACCTTTGTTTCAAAGAAAACTAATTCGAGAATGCTAAATTTTATTACTGTTCTATTGTATGCTAAATTTTTGGTGTCTAGGAACCTTTGTCCCTAGGGAAAACATGATGTAACAAACATGATGTCACAAAATATTTTTATTTCGACGAGTGTTTTCATAAATTTCATTTTTTTTGTGTCGAGGAACCTTTGTTTCAAAGAAAACTAATTCAGAAATGCTAGATTTTTTGTGTCCTATTGTATGTTAATTTTTTTTTGTCCAGGAATCTTTGTTGATGTAACAAACATTATTACTATTCTATTCAAGACATTATTAGTATTCTATTGTGTTTGAATGTTTGGAACATAAACATAAGTATGGAAACCTCAACCCCTCTACTTCTTCCTCTTGTAAATTTCATTTCAATGGTGAGGTTATAGAAGGATTATTTGCTTGTGTTTAGAGGATCGTGTAGCTTTCTTGTACTATCAAATTTAGATACTAGGAACCTTTGTTGATGTAACATTGTATAAATTTTTGATAAATTTCAAAGAAAACTTATTCGAGAATGCTAAATTATGCATGGATACTGCATGTACTTCAACTTGCTTCCCACGTGTCTGTACTCATTCGCATTTATTTCCATTCCAACCTAGCAGGGACTACGTTGCCATGCAACACTTGTTTTTAATGTTTTTAAATGTAAATTTGAAATTTTGATTTTGTTTATGATAATAAAGGTTTGTACCTAGAAATTGATCCTTCTTGACTCTAGAGTTAAAATGGATATATACTTGTATATACTATTTAATATTAATATTAATAAATAAACTATAAATTAAATTTATTATATCTATCCTATAATATTAATATTAAATATCGTATTCGTTATTAATATGTGATAATGTTTTGTTAAATTTTATTTAATTAATTATTCAAATTTATTTTTATTTTTCATTTTTCATGTCCAGCTTGTTCCATGTTATACATTTTGCACCCAACACTTCCGTCATATACATTTTGCACCCAACAATTACGGAGTCGCCGGTCACATTTATAGTCATGCTTATGTATCACGAGTCCGACCCCAACATGAGATTTAATAATTTATAGAATATTATAACATTGTACCAAGATTTATAGTAATTTATATAATGCTATAACACTTTTTACTTAAAAGATAGTATAAACAATTATTTAAATTTTATTCAATATTATTTTTAGTGTTTTTAAATGTAAAATTGAAATTTTGGAATTTTGATTTTGTTTATGATAATAAAGGTTTGTACCTAGAAATTGATCCTTCTTGACTCTAGAGTTAAAATGGATATATACTTGTATATAGTATTTAATATTAATATTAATAAATAAACTATAAATTAAATTTATGATATCTATCATATAATATTAATATTAAATATCGTATTCAATATTAATATGTGATAATGTTTTGTTAAATTTTATTCAATTAATTATTCAAATTTATTTTTATTTTTCATGTCTAACTTGTTCAGTGATATACATTTTGTACCCAACACTTCCTTCCTATACATTTTGCACCCAACAATTACGGAGTCACAGGTTAGCGAAGTCGCGGGTTCACATTTATAGTCATGCTTATGTATCACGAGTCTGACCCCGACCGACTGACTGCAACATGAGATTTAGTAATTTATAGAATATTATAACATTGTACCAAGGTTTATAGTAATTTATATAATGCTATAACACTTTTTACTTAAACAATAGTATAAACAATTATTTAAATTTTATTCAATATTATTTTTAATGTTTTCAAATGTAAATTTGGAATTTTGATTTTGTTTATGATAATAAATGTTTGTATCTAGAAATTGATCATTCTTCACTCTAGAGTTAAAATAGATATATACTTGTATATACTATTTTATATTAATATTAATAAATACACTATAAATTAAATTTATGATATCTATCTTATAATATTAATATTAAATATGGTATTCATTATTATTATTTTTTTGTAAATTAGATGAGAATCCTTCTATTCGATCCAGTAAAAAAAGTACAAAGTGATACATCGATTTGCTGTTGGAAAAAGACCCCCCAGAGAGAGAACTGCTAAAAGAGAGCCACGAGGAGTGCATGGGCAAAGCAGGAAGAAACAATACAATAAAGAGAGAAAGGGCCAGATCATTGTGAAGGTTCCTTTATGCCTTTTTTCTTACGAACATCAATCCAACTAGAGGAGTTGATCGACTCAACAACTTTCGTCACCAAAGCCAGATTGTTTGAGGAAATGCCATAATCTTGAGCTGCTAGAGCAGAGGGTGCTTCTTTGTCGCTGTCTGAATTGTCTGATTCATGGGGATGCTTCTGAGTCCCTGGGGGCAGGGCTGTGGCCATGATTGTGTCATTTGTTTCCTCCATGAGGGGTGGGTGCAAAGGCTTAGCTGTTGGAAATGGAATTAGGACTTCTGAAGCTTCATGAGTTTGTGTGGAAGCCGAGGGCTAGTGTTTTGGGTCTGCAGTTGGTTGTTGAGCAAATGATGGAGGCTGTGAAGGCGGAGGAGTTGGTGCATTTTTTTATGCTTCTCGTTGTCATAGGAAGGGTTCGGGCAAATTTTGTGAGGTTTTGGGACTTGCTAGCCATTAGCTCTTTTCCATGCTCCAGAGGTCAAGGAAGGGGTAGGGGATAGAGGACACGTTGCCTGGAGGTGACCTGTTTGCTGACAAGAGCGACATCTGAAAGCGGTGTTCTCATAGTCAACCATCTACGTGTAAGGATCTCCCTCAGTCCAATCAATACAGATCCTATCCGGAAGCCCTTGACTGAGGTCAATTTCAACACATATGCGGGCGAAAGTGATGAAGCCTTTTGATATCC
>SNQJ01S0014161.1:41685-55310 GCA_010110895.2 Picea sitchensis
CATGAGAATATCTTTAATACACTATAAAGGATAAAAGTGAGCATTACATACATGAGCTAAATAATTTCAAATAGAGATGCACAACGTGTGCCATGAGTATGGAGAGTAATATGAGCACCCTGATTGGCTTACTATGTGGCATGCTTGCCATGCAAATACGTTATGTCCATTTGTTATGGAAAACACTACACATGGAAAATAAACTATTGCCCCTGCTAAATCAAGTCAAAATAGGCTCCAAGAAGCATTGAACTAAATCAAAATAAATTCTAACAAACAAACATATCTAATGTCAAATTTATACTGAAAATGGTAAATGTAATTATTAAATATTGAAAGTTTGATTTTATTTGTTTTAAATGAGCATATCCAAAGATATAGGTACATTGATAACACGATTGAAAATTCAACTTATGCAAAACCTTATATGAATTAGTAAGGAAAATGCATACAATGGATAAAAATAAAACCCTCCAAAAATCTACCATTTAAAGAATTTCAGATGGCAATATAATAATAATAATAATAATCATCTAATTTTAAGGTCCCGACAAAGTTAGACACCGAATTGGTGTATGAGACCCCCTTGTTTATGGGACAAGGGACCCCATTTGCCCAACAATTTGATTGGTAAAGTCTACAGAGGTATACATACCTTACCCCCTTTGGATTTGAACTTATAATTCACCTACCTGAATGCCTCTGTCATTGAGCTTTTTTGTCACAGAGACCTTCGCATTAAATGTCAATTTGGGTGGTTGTTTGAAATTGGAAATCCAATACATATATCAATGTCAATCAGGGATTGAGTTGTTTCTTATTTTCTCTATTTTATAATATTTATTTTGTTGATACGAGCTATCACTAGTTGAAATTTTTGTAATCCCAGTGATCTAGATGCCTTGTAATCTTGTCAAGAAGATCATAAGATCTAAGAGGCTTCAAAATGCCCAGCTAAGTTGAGGGAGAGTAATATTTCAAACACTAGAAGGCCCAAAATTGGTTGAATTTTTCCTTTTTTTGTGTGTCCTCTCAATGATTGTATTTTTTTTAAATCTCTAACATAGTTATGAGCAATAAAGCAAAACCCACCAGGAGTTTCTCTATGGTCGTTGCCTCAGAGGCACCCATAATAATCATAAAGGTCTCTATTGCATATTGTTGGAGTCGATCCATTATTAATAAAAAAGGAAAATAATTTAACAACACACACATGTGAAGTTTTGGAGGAATAGTGAGAAATCTTCTCATAAGTTTGTTGAATCAAGCATCTGGATCGTTGTGTAGTTTCATGGTCTCGGGTTCAATCTCGTACATGGTAACTTGAACAAATAAATCATTGACAAAATCAACTGACTAGCTCTAAAATGAAGTTCGACATGGGATCTAGTCGTTCTAATGCTTCCAGTGTCATGGTCTCGACTTTAACGAAGCATGAATACATTGTCTCTAAGAGGTATCATCATCCTCCCACACCTCTAAGTATACTAATACTACTGATAATGGTAGTCAACAAAATCAAGAGTCCAATCGAACCTTGGGAGATGTGGAGCTCAACTTGGGCTTGAGTCTTTCATATAAGAAAGAATCCCTCAATGCCACAACGACTTCAATGGCTCAGAAAAAGTTTTGAGAAGTGGGTTTCCCATGAAGAGTATTAGAGGTCTCATAACACAAGTGTGTCTCAGTAGGGAGGGTGGGCGAGGTGGAAAGAATTGAACATCGGTCCTCTCAGGAGAAAGGGGCTTCCTATTCCTCTATTTTGGGGTTCAGGTGTTGAGGAGTTGAGAAGGTGCAAGGATTATGACTACATAAGATCTCCAGGCTCCTCCTCCTCCCCACACGCATGTTGTTCAAGAGATTGTTGAGCGTGTGAGGTCTAGTTATGGTTCTTTAACTATGCTAGTTGTCATGCCTCCTGTAAGGTCTTCCACGACGCCCATCCATCACGCTCTCCTTAGGCAGATTCGACGATAGAACGAATGAGGAGAACAAGGAAGAAGTGATCAGTTGGGAAAATGAAGACGTTCGGGTGTGAACAAGAGAACCTTGGGTGCACGATGGTGACATGTGGCACACACCTTACTTACCTTGGAGTGATTGATGAAGACTTGGGTTGTGTTTGGGCAAGGGTGGGGCAAATCGAGAGTATTCCCAAGGAGTGGACCCATATGCCCTTGACAACATGGGTGCACCAGAGAGGTTGGACGACCCCATTGACACGCCCACGAGGAGACACAATGATTGATAGGAAGAGCACACAAGGAAAGGGGTGCGCTCCTAAGGATGGTGTGCGTCGGTCTAAGAGACAAATAGTTGATGGGCGTGTGGGATTTCGATGGGCACACTGAATCCACGAAGGGGGGGGACGATTTGGTTGAGTGTGGGTTTACGAAGGGGTGTGATACACCCAAGAGACATGATGTTTCACACAAGTGACTCTTGGAGTCCATATGAAAGCAAGGGTGCACAACCAAAATAAGGATAGAACATTTTGGACAAGAGATTTGGAGAGCAAGTCTAAGGCAAGTCTGCGACAATGAATTGAGGCAGAGTTGCCAAGATGGAAGACAAGTAGCCAAGAGTTGGATGTTTTGGGAGGTTTTGGGGAAGTCTAAAAATGCAGGTCTGTGGAGGCATGTGTGAGGCAGAACCAAAATCTATGTTAGTTTGGTGAAAGTCTGCAAAAATGAAGGGACAACAAGTATGCACTTGTTGGCACATATAAGGTGCACCACATGTGGTTGTGGAGACGGTTGCAATAGAGAGTCATGGTGGGATGAATATGTCTTAAGTGTCTTGGTTAGGTGAGGTGAGTCGTGTGACTCTGCCAAATTTGTGAACCGAGTCGGTAGATCTCTTATTGTAACTATTTCACAATAACAAATACTTAGTTGGGTGTTAGGCACGGTTTGGTGCCACCTGTACTATTTATGTGTTTGTCTTCATTTTATTCCACAATTGTTCTCTTGGATTATAATGTTGATAGATGCATGCCTAAATAAGGCCAACTGTTAAAATGTGTTAACAACTGTCTAAGTAAGCAAGAGTTGCACTAAAGTAGGAGTGTGACTCATCGATAGCCTAGAACAAAGTATGGGTATGCTCTAGGTGAAGAGGCATAGTTCAGACAAAGTATTCTTGGTGTGCCAAGTAACCAAGTAAGAAATTTTGTGGTGTCACATGCCCTGACAAGGTGAATGATCACAAGATTTGATCAGGCGTCCCGTGGGATCGTGACATGTGGTATCAGAGAAAACTTGAGAAACAATTTGGTGCTCTTCACCACTACTGCAACCGAAACAATTGTGGGAAGGGGGAACACTTGTTGGTGAAGCGGTCTGGGCACATGCTTGCTGAGGGTTCGATGGACCGACCCATCCTAGAGACAACCTGAGCGCAAATTTGGTGGGTTGTGACAGGGTCGAGTTGCGGATGAAATTCATGACTTGTGAGAAGTTCTGGGTGCACTCCTTGAGCAAGCCAAGTGCAGAGTTTTGGGGGTGAAAAAAGCACTTGGGAAAGGTAGACGAACGAAGGATTGTCACAAAACTTGTCACAGGCCTGACCGTAGAGTTGATCGCAAAATTTTTAAGAAGTCTTGAGACAAACTCTTGGGTGCCTTGGATGAACCCTTCACAAGTAAAGTGAAGATACTTGGAGGGTCATCCATGGATGACGAAAATGACACCGAGAGGGAGCCCAACATCGACAAAATGAAGGATCAAATCATTATCTTGGAGATAATTTTTTAGCAAATGATAGATGCGTTGTGCTGACATTGTGATAAGGTCAATCCGATGGAGATTGATATGGGAAAGATGAAGTGTGGGTTTAATGAATCCATTCAAGAGTGCCAATCAATTGTAGATTTGATGACTGAAACCTTGACGAACTACATTCAAGAGAGACTCAAGGCAACGAAGGACACACTTGTCGTAGTCACACAGAGGTTGAAGGACCAAGATGACACCATCACATTATTGAAATGAGCTTTGGCTAACAAACAAAGTTCTATTGTCATGTCGATAAGGGAAACTTCTATTGGGACATTGAGCAATACTTGGAATAGTTGAATGAAAGTTTGGTCAAGGCCAAGGTGAACGTTGCAACGATGTTCTTGACAGAACTGATAAGATTTGGTGGAGGAATCTAGTGGAAGACTTAGCAGCTGGGAGAACCATTGAGAAGATAAAAAACTAGGTAGACATGAAGGTAGCCTTGAAGGCATAATTTGGTCCAGGGAACCAAGCAGGCCGCAAGGAATCAATTGTTGGCTCTTAAGCATGATGGTAAGATCCAAGCCTACATCAAGGAGTTCATGGGGCTCATATTAGATATAAAATACACATCAGAAGAAGACAAACTTTTCCACTTCAATAATGGTATGCAATTTTGGGCATAGAGTGAGTTGCGATGGTAGAACATGCAGAGACTTGCAACAACAATCACCGTAGTGTACAAACTGTTGGACTTTCGGGGTGAACCAAAGATAGGTCCTAGGAACAGTGAGGACACCAAGGTGAGAAGAAACAAGAAGGGAATGGGAAGAAGAAATACAAAGGAAAGACGAAGACGTCCAAGGGTAATGAAGACAATGCCAAACAAATGAACACAACGAAAGAGAAGAAACCAATTTCACGTTGGATTTGTGCCAAGGAGCATTATGTGAAGAATTGTCCCTTGAAACATAATTTGAATGCTTTGGAGAAGGTAGAAAATGCATATGTTGGAGTCTTGCAGGTCTTGAACGCTGCCATGGAAGGGGAATCCATGGTGAGCCAAGAGTAAGACGAGACAAAACTTTTCTATGTGAAGGCATAACTCAATGAGAAGTCAGTTTTAGCCATGGTGGATAGTGGGGCGACTCACAACTTATTGAGGGAAGACATGGTGCAAATTCTTGGGTTGTAGCCCAAACTAATGCAAACAACCTTCAAGACAGTTAACGAAAGTGTGGAGAGAGTCGTTGGTGTGGCCAAGGACATCTCATTGAAGCTTGGTGGCTGGTGCGGAAAAAGGAGTTTCACCATTGTTCCCATGGATGATTTCGAATTTGTGTTAGGATAAGAGTTCATTAGGAAGGAAAAGGCAACGTCGATTCCTCACATGAACAATTTGGCTATTTTATGAGGACAAACTCCATATTTGATTCCTACCATGAGGAAGGAAGGAGGCAGACAGATGACTTCGTTACAGATGGATGTTGTAGACAGCCATAGCAAACAACCTTGTGGAGATGAACTTGGATGATGTGGAATGGTTGTTGGAAAATCTAACGTACAAAACAAAAGGAAGCTTGTGTCATTAGAATAAAGGCTTGTCGATGTTTAAGAGATAATTGGAGGTATAGCTATGACAAAGGATGGATTGACTGATTTTTTTCTAAAAGTTGATGAGTGGCAACGAAAATTAGAGGAAGTCAGAGAGATGAAGATGTCAGAGCAGTTCATTAAACATGAGAAAAAACTAGTCATGGACCAAGAGGACATGAGGGAGACACAACAACCTTGGTGGAAGAGAACCAAGGAAAAGGATGATTCCTCCTCTAGAGAACTTGGACATGGTGAATGGTCATATGACCTTGAACTACAAAGACTCATGGAAGAGTGAGAATGCAAAATTGGTTCAAGTGTATCGCTGCTTATGTACATAATGGAAAAGTATGGTGACACTTCGTCGAAGAAATTGGTACATATTGGCGATGATGGAGATGGCCCAAGTATCCACCACCCTTCACATTCAAACTAGATTGTGGAACATTATATCATTGTCTTGGTGGGAGGTAGTGAGGCAAATGGGGCTCCTTGAGGAGGTGCCTTGGTGAAAACTGTTGAGAATGCAGTGGTGACTTGACAGATTAGAGGAAATGAAGAGTTGAGAATGTGACTAGTTTGAAAACATAAACAAATGTTTGAATGTGAAGATGCGAATTCTTGAGACAGAGGCACGATGATTGGATTAGATATCCAATCAACCAAAGTCACAAGGGGATCCAATGCATGGAAGCATGGGTAGATAGACTGAAGTATGGTAGAAATGACAAGTTAGAAGGCTATGACACTTCGTAGACTCATGTAACTTACTAAGGGGAGTTTGCCTTGACGACGACAATTGAGGAAGCAATAATCGTTGAGTGTTAACGAGATCTAGAGATGAGCAGAGACGCCATGGAAATCGACGAATGTTTTCAGGAATGACACCAACTTGGAGTGAGGGAGGATGTAATATCTCCCATGACACCCATGAAGCACGTGTGCGCTCTTTGGATAGATTCGATGATGGAATGAACAAAGAGTAAAGGAAGAAGCGATTGGTTGGGAAAATGAAAATGTTCAGGTGTGAGTAGGAACAACTTGGGTGCATGATGGTGACGTGTGACACCAAGGAGGCACACACCTTACTTGCCTTAGAGCGATTGATGAAGACTTTGGTTGCGTTTGGGTTAGGGTGGGGCAACTTAGGAGCATGCCCAAGGAGTGGACCTGTCTGCCCTCGGTAACATGGGTGCATTGTAGAGGTTGGACGATCCCATCGACATACCCATGAAGAGTCATGATGATCAACATGAAGAGCGCACAAGGAAAGGGGTGCGTGACCAAGGATGGGGCGAGCCGGTCCAAGAGACGAACTATTGATGAGCGTGCTAGCTTTGGATGGGTGCACTTGGTCCACGAAGGGGCACAATGAGTTGGTTGAGTGTGGGTTCAGAAAGGGGCAAGACACACCCAAGAGACATGAAGTTTCGCACAAGTGACTCTTGGAGTACATATAAAAGAAAGGACGCACAACCAAAGGAAGGATATAACATTTTGGACAAGGGATTTGGAGAGAAAGTTTGTGGCAATGAATTGAGGCAGAGTTTCCAAGATGGAAGACAAGTAGCTAAGAGTTGGATGTTTTGGGAGGCTTTGGGGAAGTCTGAAAGTGCAAGTTTGTGGAGGCATGTGTGAGGAAGAATCAAAATCCTTGTTAGCTTGGTGAAATTCTATGGAAACAAAGGGACAACAAGTTTGTGGTTGTGGGCATGTTATCACATGATTTCTACTTATGCAAATCCCAACATAAGACCACAAACCTTGTGTAACAAGGGAAGATCCTACCATTGTGACCTTAGTAAGAAATTCCTTCGCTTTAGTGATGTAAGAAGTCCACCAAAAGGTAGTCTTCCCTGGTGACCTTGAGGGATCAAAGTAGCAAGTATAGTAGCCAAGCCTACCGCCCCCTCCCTTGATCACCGAAAGACTGGTCTAGTTCAAGGTAGTAGAAGAGGTATGAAGTTGTTTGAGTACCTGCCTGGAACAATAACACTTTACAACATATATATGATTATTTCCAAGTACAAACATGCAATCAATACCTCTTTAAGATACTAGACATGATAAGCTGAAATGGCTGATAAACATTTGCAGCAATAAACAATGATATGACAACAATAAATGATTTATAACAAAAACAACAATTAGTGCTAAAAAATGCAACAATTGACCATGAAAACTTAATATACATCCACTAGAATAATATCTAATTATTTAAAGTAATATCTGAACAAGTTAAGCCTCAAGTGTATGAATGTATGCAACAAATAAATGTAATTTGGATTGTTGTAGAAAATTTTGTATAACAAAAACAAGTTATTGGACAAGTTTGTCAATGTTAGTGTTAGTGAAGTTAGTGGAATGATCGAGAGAGTTGAAATAAAGAGTTTGTTGATCAGTTCACCATGAGAATGCTTTGAGACTAGTGCCTTTCAAGGGTTATGGAGTCTTATAATAACAAACACAATTAAGCTTGAAACTTGATATAATTGCAACCAAGAGGTAGGATTCAAACCCTAAGGTGCAAACACATTTGGGCCTTAGGTTTTGAATCTAGAGGAGAAGAATTTGTAGGGTGCAAGCACATTTGGGCCTTAGGTTTTGAATCTAGAGGAGAAGAATTTGTAGGGTGCAAGCACATTTGGGCCCTATAAATTGTTCCTCCCCTCTTGTAGCTTCAATTAGGTCAAAGATCAAAAGTATAGGGCTAAAAGATTAAAGTGTTAGCACTTTAGAGCGTTAGGGTTCTAACCCTAGTAAGGATTCTTTCACAAACTTTGGATAAAAATCACCTTATGAGAGGAAGAAGCACTTATGTTCATCTATAAGGGTTTCACCGAGAAGGAAATCTAGCATAAAATATAAAATTTACCATGAAACATTAATAACATGAGAATAAATTGCAGAAAATTCACTTACTTCATCTAAGAAACCATGAGATAAAACCCTAATTGCAGAAATTTCCATCCAAAATCAACAAAAACCATTTACAAGTGACCTTCCAAACATAGCGCATGAGGGAAGAAGAGCTGGTAACCCTTAGAGGGAGAAAATTTTAGAAGTTCTCTCACAAATTGTGAGAAAAGATGATCCTTAAATGAAAAGTGAGGGTGGCCTTCTTATATAAGGCCACCCTAATACATGTGTCCACATAAATTTGTCGACAACATAATTGAAGTGGGGACGACCCCTTAATTTGCCTCTAAAATAATGTTAAAATACAAAAATACATCATAAGCCTTAAAAAGGGTGATGTCATGATCCAAATGTGTGGCGTCAAGCTAGGAGAGGGTGATGTCATGCCTCCAAAGGCCAAGTGGTATCCTTTGATGATGAAAGAATGTGAAATGAGGTGTGTCATGACCCCAAACCATACCAATCCTCTTCAGAACCAAACCATCCACCAAACCCTAGCCAAGAAGATGATGTCAAAGGCTAGAGGGTGATGTCAAGGGCCTCCAAAGGCCACATACAGGGATGAGAGGGATGTAATGATGTATCTGAGTGATGTGAAAAGGCATGCTATTGCAATGTACTCTATCCTCTATGCACAAAACCCTAGGGTGCTCTGCCTAGCCCATGGGTGTGGCATAATGACCAAAATTGCTCAAACCAAGCTTGTATATCCATCATCTAAGGTTCTGAGATGTGAAAGCCCCTATCTGAGGGTGGTGAGTCACTGGATGACCCACTACTCTTCATCACACATGCCAATGTCCTGGGTACAAGCCCAAGATGTTAGAAAAACAGGATTGCGGAGCAATTAAATAAAAAAAATGCGGAAATAAAAAACAGAAGATACACAATACAATAGAGACAAATTTTGCATCATATACCCTTGGGAGCCCCCCCCAGCATTACCCTTTTCCCTGGACAATGACATCACAGGACTAGAGCATAGAAGCTGACCACCAAGGTGAAACAAGGCAATTGACACAATTTCCCAAACCAATGATCCATTATCCAACTTCAACCAAAGATCCTCATCCACATGCTCGCCAAATTAAGCAGTACACTTTGCATGAAAGAAGGACTAACATACCTCATGGTGACAATAACTTATCATCTCTCATACTCTAGGTCACTTGAATGTGATGAAACTTGGTTGATCTGTGATGGGAGGCAAATGAGGGGTGTTTTTGATCTGCAATATGTGGACATGTTGATCATCATAATCATGGTGTAGATCATGTTCTCCATTGCGGGCCTCGAGATATGATCTCCTCCAATTAACCCTAGGCATGTNNNAAATCTGGCTCCAACATGGGGACATGTGCTCACCGTAGAGAACATGAGAACCTCAACATCTTTGGTTGTCCAAGACCTGCAATAATGCCCCCACTTCAACCAACAAATCACTTTAGAAGTATTCTCCAGTGGATGTGTTCCATCGACTGTCAGTGATAATCTAAAATCAGGCTAAAAAGAAAATTTTCCTTAGCTACAAAATGGTAAAGACAAATATTCAATGATGAAATGCAATTTCCTAACATGTATTCATTATATGCAAACAAGAATTCAACATGTATATGCAAGAAGATGCAACTATACTAGAATGACAAGCATGACGCTACATATATACAAATGTAATGTAAGATGCAAATGCCTAACCTACCTATCCTAGTATATGTTAGTTTAAGAAGTCAAGTCTCTTCCCCATGATGGGGTTTGAGAAGGAACCCAATAACTAGTAGTGGACACCTCCTCCTATGCAATATGGATAGGTAGTAGGAGTCATTGACAGACTTCTTTTGAGTCTTGTAGGGACACAACCAAAGTTTCTCAAAGTCCTTTCATGTTTCAGATTGCCCCTTCCTTGTATCCCACTCTAAGTCCAAATATCCTTGTTTGTAATCCCCTCCTTTAAAATCGATTGCTTCTTGTATTACCCTGGTATATTTTTTTGAGGGAGGGGGATGGGATTTTGTACTAAGAACATCATCTTGCCTCGGTCTAACCAATAACTCCTTATCATCGTTCTTTAATATTTTGACAGAGCCAATTTCTTTGCATTTGTACTTGTCTAGTTATTATTGGCAATCTTCACTTTTAGGCCATTCTATATCATCAAAGTCTTCTTATTGGGCGAATGGAAAATCATATGGGAAAAAGTCTTGAAGAGATTCCTTGATGACTTCGGGGATCTCCTCGGTTTGTGGGTTGAGGTCAATTTCTTCCACATGATTCTTTGCCATTGAAAAGTTGGTCAGGAGGGCACTTGTTTTATCATCCATAAGTATAGCAACGTAGGTCAAATCCATCTATAAAGTGTCACCCAATGTTGCAACACACTTTCTAGACAAGAATATTCCCAGAACATCTAGGACATCTATGATCACAATGTCCATTAGGAAAACTATCTCATGATATCGATCAAGGAAGACCTTCACGTTCTCTATTACACCATGCATGGGAATGGCCCTAGATTAAATCCCACAAACATTTATGTAAGGCCTTGAGGTTTCCAAACCCGATTGCTTCATTACATTCAAGGACATGATATTTGCAATCACTCCTGAGTTAAGCATACAATTATTCAATATTTTATTGCTCATTTGCAATGATATGAAGAAAGGTGGGTGCTCATCATATTGTGGTCTAAAATGATTAGCTTGTAGCATTATAGGAGGATCCATAGGTTCACCTTGTACCCTAAATAACTTATGAACTTTGATTTTCATCAAAGGAATCTTAATAATCTTTATTAGAGGTACAAGTACATTGATATTTTCCAAGACAATGTTTATGTCAATATTCAAATCTATGTCATTAGTCTTTGGAAAAATAGGACTAGGAGGAGGACAACTTGTTGGTGTTGGAGAAGGTTCTGGTTGAGGGAGCTTAGGGTCACTAGGAGGAACTTGAGGCACACTTCTTAGTCTTGTGTATACTTGCAATTTCTTCTTCCTAAGTCTCTCCCTTAACTCCTTGTCCATCTTTTTTATGATCTTCATCCTAGCCCTCCTAACCGCTTCTCTTTTTCCTTCCTCAAATTGGTCAGCTGTGATATTAACCCACACTCTGGGATATACAACAAATATATGGTTTATGGTATCAATTATTCATTGGGCATTCATATTCCTGATGTAATACCCCTATTTCCCCCAAATTGTAATTAATCATGATTGATGATTACCATGCCATGACATACAAACAATGTAAACGTATTAATTATTTAATTGAAAAAAAATGCCAACAACTGACTATGGGGTAAATCCTTAAAATTACTGGCCATGATACCACTAGAGGGATCAGTGAGGGGGAAGAAAAAGAGAACTCACGCGTACAAGACCCCAAGCCACCTTGATGAATAACAAAGGAGGAAATAACCATAGGAAACAATTTCTATGGAAAGTGCTATAAACTTGAGCCATTGGATACAAGGGTGGACAAATATACATCGTATATCTCCGTTGGGAAAATTCAATCAGAGCTTGTACCACCGGGGAGTTTTATTTTACATGAGAACAATAAGGAGATAATGACCCGAGGTTCATGATTACCTGGTGACGACATGTGTCCTCCTTAGATTCCACACGAATGTAGGAAGCCAACGTAGAATAGGATGCCACATGGCAAAGGTTGATTCATCCATGTGTTAAGTGTGGGGCCAAGTCAGACCTAAAATCTTATGTCAGTGCCCCTAAATGATAGTCGCCAGATCTTAGCCGTAGATCTTGTGGTAAAGGTGCTAGGTGTAATCCTGAGATTAACCTAATTAATTATCTCATAATCATCAGGATTAACTTAGTTAATCATCTCGTAATCTTAGGCAACAAGCGTTTTCGAAGTTTATACTACGCGTGGGAAAGTCCCGATGTCCAATACCCAGTGGTGACATGTCGCACGACGAATGGCCCACGTGTCGTGACATGGGAGGGCCACATGCCACACGATGGTGGTGCCACATGTCACGTTGATTAGACATATTTGGTTAGAATTCCATGAAGGAAATGAGTGCCATGCGTCATGTTAGATGGTAGACAGTGGCGGGGCCACGGGTCAAGACAGGTGGCCAGTTGGGGATAGGGTCATGTGTCCTAGGTGCCAACTCATATTGGATCGGGCATTTTGGGGCTATGAAAAATGTAGAAGGGCTGAGGTCTCGAGGGTCGATGTCCCAACATGACATTAGACGACATAACCAAACTAATGTTCGATGGAGAGGTGTCAGTGTCCTATTGGGTGAGATCATAGTACAATTATGACATCTATACCATGTTAGTCCACGTGGGAGGTCCACATGTCACGTGGTGATCATGCCACTTGTCAAGCTGGATTTGGCTTAACGAGAAGGTGGTTCTTGAGGAAAATGAGTGCCACATGTCACAAGGTGACGGTGACCATGTGTCGTGCCACGATTAAGACATGTGGTATTATGTGGCAGAGCCTCGTTTGTGAGGTGCCAACTCAACAATGGATTGGGCCTTTTAGGGCCATGTGAAATGTGAATGGCCAATGCCTGGAGGTCCTGATGTGTTGATGTCCTCGATGGACAAGTGTCAACACCTGGTTAAATCAGATCTCACGAAAATGAGGGGTAAGTGTTGGGTGCATGGAATGTCGGGGCCCGATAAGCCAAGGACCCGGTGGATTGGGTGGCAGGTGCCACACCAACAACCATGTTTGTGCTATAGGGTGACATGTTATGAAACGTTAGTGCCACATCAGATGACATAGGTGACATGGAGCCACCTGGCAGTAAAGAAGCCTTAGTCCAATAAAGGCCCTAAATGTTTAAGAGGCCATAACTTTCAACCCACAACTCAATTTTGACCATACTTATAGTCATTGGAAATCTCTCGACGAGTAGAAGACGATGGTTTCCTCAGGAAGAGGCTTGAAGATGGTTGAGGAAAAGTGAAATTTTAGTACCCCATCCCTTAAAAAGGTACTTAGGGGGTTGGATGTCTTACAAGGTTGTATCAGAGCAGATTTCAAACACTAGTTCTGGATAGGCCAGAGGTCATTCATGAGACTGGTATAACAAGGCTAAGATGAACATGTTAGAAAGAGCTTCTTTGCAATAAAAATATTGTTTATTATCTGCACAAGTTCTTTGAGGAGAAGGACAACAAATTTAAACTATACCTTGGAAATTCTGGCTGGAATTTCAGCAGAGGAATTTTGTTGTTCCTTTGTCAGACTAATAACTACTCTTTTAGGAGTACAGATATGTTGGTAGGCATTAATGGTAAAGACCTAAATGAAAAATGGTAGAATCCTATTACAAGATTTTATGAGTCTAAAAGATGAATGATCTAGTGGATCGTAATGTTGTATGTAAGTATGGGATGTTGGAGCCCT